>NDXB01007182.1:51037-72492 GCA_002631895.1 Agapornis roseicollis | reverse complement strand
TTTTAAAAAAAAAAAAAAAAAAAGCAAAGAAAAATCAATCTTACACTCTTATTTGTTCATTAGTCGTATTGTTTATAGTTTATTTAGATATATAACATTTTTACTGTTATTTGGGTGTATCATGATGTATGCCTATTTATCTGCCACAAATTATTAATGCTTTCAGTTACAGTACTTGACTTCCCTGTTTAGCATATTCCATTACAACAGGCACTGTAAAATCAGAGTGCCTTGGTTATGTGTTGGGTGTTGTTGTGATAGAAATGAAGAAACAAGGAATAGCTGCTTGTGTGAATACAGATATCTGAGCACAGACTAAGCATTGACATTAATATTGCACTCCTTAAGGCGAGTGAGGAGGACTCAGACACAGCCGGAACAGCTGCTGTCAACATGGCAGCTAACTGAAACGGTGCTTCTTGGGAGGGGGTATATGCAACAGCTTTCTGTATTTTTGCTCTGGAATACTTGGATTTAGGAACCAATTTTCCATGATCAATGTATCTGATTCCCAGTACATTTCCAAACCTTTGCTGACTGAATTGAGCATCTGTGGAAGTACTGGGAGCATTACCTTGCAGACTTTCATTTTATGTTTCCCATTTCAGCAACTTACCCCACAAGGGAACAACTAATTTTGTAAAAGAGATAGGGAGAACTTCCCGCTCCCCTTCTTTTTGGTAATTCAACTGAGAAACAGGAGGACAACAGTAGTTCTTAAAGTGCTAAATAACTCTTTAAGTTAGGAAGTAGGAAGTGATAGGGGAAAATCATGTATTTTTCTTAAAAAAACTAGTAATATGAGAGTCATTCTGTGAAGACATAAAATTATGATCCAATTAAAACCAGATGACAGGGAGAAAAAAGCCATTCTGAATCTAAACTTAAGCTTAATGACTCAAATTTAAATAAACTCAAAATAAATATGCTGACATATAGGCTTTTTCTTTACTTCAAGAGTAAATATTCTGCTTGTGCTTAAAAGGAGAGCTCATTGTGTTCTATTTTGCATACATTTTCTGCTTTATATTAAAATGCAAAATAAGAAATGAGAAAGTCTGTTAAAGAAAAAAGGTGTGAAAAAAAAGAATGTATGTCCTCTGTAAAGGACAATATTAAATCTTAGGTTAAAATGTAACTTAATAATAAAGCAAAAAAGACAAAATATTCTGGTTTTGGCTCCTGAAAAACACTGAATGTGATATAAAATTTATTTACTCTATAAAATAAACTATACCCTCATAGAAGCTCTCATTCTCTGTGAAGTTCTGTAGAATCTCAGCATATATTTATAAAAAATGCTTTGTTCAATTGAACTTTTTCAGAGGTTTCTTTTCTCAAAACAGCACTGTTTGAATTGAAAAGAAGTCCCACTAGGAGCTTTAGAACTCTTTCTCAAAAGTTTCATGAACAGGAGTAGGAAAGATACATAAAACTGTGTGTAAGTGCTATATAAAATGAAATAGCATACTTTGACATGCTAGTTGGCATGGTAGTTTACTAGTTTTGCTGGTTCTTCTAGACCAAACATATCAGAAACAAGGCTAACAGTTTACCAATATGAATGATTACATGTCAGTGCTACTACTCCCTTTTAATTTGCCGAAGATGTACCTTGAAAAATTAGATAGCTAGTACAAATGAGTTAGGGATGCAGGGATGTGCAAAGATATTTTCCAGCTAGAGAAAGACTAAGTATTCAGGAGATATATATGATGATTTTAATACCTTGTGTTGACTGATAGCCTATGCGAATTCCACTGTGTAAGTGCAAGCACAGCAACAACGTGTGTAACTACAACTGAGTAATATAATAAACAAACCCAGCCCAAGACTACAGGCAATTCTAGAAAAACAAAAGAAAACAAAACAAAAAAACAAACAAACACAAACAAAAAACAAACAAAACCCAACAACAACAACAAAAAAGCAAACCAGGGAGGTAACGATAAACATGGCACCAAATCTGTATACATATATGTATTAATCTATCTATCTACCTACTTACCTACCTGCCTACATACCTTTTTTAGCAATTCCATGACTAAATTATATAAATGACAGTGGATATTTATGATAAACTCTAGCAGACAGTAAGTAGCAGCATAGCATTTTGGTTATGAGACACTCATTTGTCCAGATCCCTAAGTCCACCAAACATATGAAGGTCTGCAAGATCCCCTCAGGGGCACTTAGAGGATGGATCCAGGCACATCATGGCTGGTGTGTCAAGGCAATTCAGAGAAAATGCTTACCTTTCAGGAGACAGAACTCAGCCTCTGGCACTTGCGGTACTGATTCTCTTCTGGTGACCCCACCTTGCTACATTTCTGAGTTGGCTTTTATCTCCTTATAATGTTGTGACCACTGGCCATGTACATTCTCAGCTTTGCAGACTGTTTTCTGTTTTGAGATAAGAGATTTCTGCTGTTTTGCTAAATCCATTCCAGTCCAAATACCAGAGACTGGGATGATAGTTCTTTGAAACTGGCTGAGAGACAACCCTGCCCTTTTCTTTCATTTACAGCTTACTTAGCCATGAAGTAATTGAATTGGTTTTGCTTTGTCAGATTTGTTATGCTGGCTCAGCATCTTCTTAATTCAGCAGTTCTGTTACAGTCTACAGATATCTCAAGGCCTAGCAGTTATGCTTACTCAGTGACAATGTTAGTCTCTGTCCTACCTCAAGCAATGTCAGACGAAGTTTTGCAGGGCTTAGCAAAAATTGTACCATTTTTTGCCCCCACTCCATGCCCATAAGACAGAGAAGTGATATATCATGTCCCATCTCTGCTCAGAAGTCCCTTCTCCAGCAAAAGCAAGCTGTGCTAAGGTCTTCTGGCTTGTGTTATTGTAGTAGCTCTAGTTCCCTTTGTCAGAAAATCAGGATCCCCTTCGGCATTTTGGATTGCCTTTTACACCTACCCAGACTTATCATTTGGGTTTCAGGTCTGTTCACACATAGCCAAGAAAACAATACTGAATCAACATCTTTCTGGGTCACTTGAACTCCTTGTCAGCAAACATATTTTAGGCAGGACTGTGGGGAAGTCAGGATGACCTTTTTCTGCATGGGATATCATGAGGTACATGATATCTGCTTGATAACCTTATTTCAAAACCCTGTGCAAGTACCTTTGTCACTTTTGAGGTGGGTGAGAATGATTGATATTTTCATTGAGAAATCTCTTTAACATCACATGAAGATGTTGGGAAGATGCTGTAATTCCCAGCTATTGCAGTGCTACACAGGGCTCCATGAAATGACTAAATATGTTGCCGTATGGCTGGTGCCCAGGAATTCTTTCCTATCCTGAAGGATTTGCTTACTGTTTGATCTAAGGCTGGAGCAGGGCAAAGAGCAGATGGTTGCTTCTGTGGCGGCAGAGCAACAGCACCAGGATTAGCCCCAGTGTGAACAAGCAGAGTGACAAGCCAAAAGGAGGGGATTTGGTTGACAAAAAGTATTTCCACAGGTCACCTGCTGTAAAAATAGCATATGGTTAAGGATATTACAGACTGCTGTATGGATTTAACATGGTCTGTGCTCCTTGGCACCACATGTAGAACAAAAGAATTAGAGAAAAAGCAGCACTAAGAAAAAAAATATTCTCTGTGTGTTTCCAAAGGAACTGAAAAATAAAATAAAAATAAGAAAAGTAAATAAGTGAAGAGAACTCCTAACTCTTGGAAGCTGTGCTCTGCCATGTGATGTAAATGCTATAGCAGTGCCTGAGAAACTTCAAATATTGCAAATATCTTCAAAAAATAATAAATAAAGTATCATATTTATCCTGCACTAGAGGAATGATGTGATATCTGATATGGTCAAAATATCTCCCCCCCCCCAAGTATTTGAATACCAGATGTAAATTTTCTGTGCACCTTAAGCCCCTTCTCAGGTTTGCATGTGCAGATGGAAGTCATAATTTTGTGTTTTAATTAAATATAGAATGCGCGCCCACTCTTTGCACATTAAATGTTAATGACAAGAGTGTGACATAAGTGTACATTTATTTTTTTAATAAATGCAGTCCCTGGATTTGAAGGTTGTGTTGACATCATAGACTATTTTCCTCCCAAGTTTTATTAGTGTTTTTCCAACCTGTTTCATATTTCTCTAAAATGAGGCCATTGCCACTCCCGAGTACACTTTCTTCTGGTAGTTAAAATCAAATGAATAGCTGACAGAAGACTGAAGTAAGCAAAGAGAGAACATTTGCCATTCAGAACATAATTGTTGCTGAAGTTAATTAAATTAAAAATCCTAGATATCTTTGTGCTGTATGTAAGTGACAATGAAATGATTTTTGCTTTTGATTCAGTTTGTGTTTTCTCACATACTAACTCACTGATGTACAGTCATCTTTGCTCATTGTCACATAGCATGATTCTAAACCAGAATTATGAAGCCTTTATAATGAACTTTAGAGCCTAATTGTTCCTCCAATTTATCTTTTTACCATCGATATAAAAATTCTTAGGTAAATAAATGAAGTAATTTCAACTCAATATCATTAAAAAATATTTTATCTCAATATAACAACATCTTTAAACTTTTTTTTTCTCATAGTGCTCTAAATTTGTTTTTAAAAATTAAAAAAAACTCAACATACTCTATGAGTAAGTTGTAGTTGTAAAAGAGAATTCAGGAAGTTTGAAGACGATAACAATCAGAAAATAGAACAAAACTAAGGCAGATCTCTGGTTGTCTGATGGGTCTGTTTTGGCTTTATGAAGGTACAGGCTTAAAGTATAACCCCAGTTTCAAAAAGGAAACATCAGAGAAAAGTAAGAGGTGAATGGAAGGACAGTAGAGAAAAGAAGAAAGAGCAGGTCTAGGATCAGTGAAGGAGAGAAGGGTGCAGATGAGGGATCAGAAGTGTGAACAGCCTTTTTCTGATCAACAGAGCCAAACACAGGCTGTGGACTGAACTGCAGAACAGTGAAAGTGAGAAAATAAGCAGTCTCAGTATTAACAAGAACCACAGACCACAAACTGTACTGGAAACAATTGTTATTATTGATAACAATAACAAATATTCCATTCTTGGCTATTTTTGTACAAGGATGTCATTTGGTGTAAGACAAAGCTTTATACTGTGGATAGATGCATACACTTTGGGAGTTTTAAATGTCTAATTCAGTCAGTACAGCTAGTCAGTAGTTATTAGTAACAGTTAGGACTGACTTTATTGTCTTTCCTAGGACTGTGCCAGTGTTAATACTTGGTGTCTGCTACACACTATGCTAAAATGGATATCCTGGAAATGAAGAGCTCTCTTTTTATTGCTTAGAATTAATTATCATGACCCTTTTACAATATTGTTGTTATTGGTTTTTAATTTAAATTCATGAAACATTCAATTAAAAATTTCCTCACCTTGTCTCATTCTACTGCATCCTTTTCTCAATAAGCATGTACTTCTGTTCTGAACTATTGTTAAAAAGCAAAAGACACACAACAAAATGAGTGAAAATTACATTCTTTAATTCCCCATTTCCTGCTCTTCTTGCCACAGAATATGTACAGCTGAAAAGTTATTATTTCATGAAATAGTACATTGGTCTGATTACAGCCTAAGTAGTTACTAATACACAGAAATAAAATACATTAAGCTTGCCAAAATTGGAAATCTTCATCAAGGCAATATGGAGAAAAACATTAAAAACTATATGGGTTATCTTAGTGGATTTATAAATTTAAAAAAGTCAATCATTGATGTTTACTTTTCTCATGAAAATTTTAATATCCCCAGAGCAAGAAATTTGGTGCTATTAGCTCCATTCTTTAAAAGAATGATCACTATTTTCAGAAAAGTCAGATTTTTCCAATATATTTCTTTACTTTAATGAAGTTGAAAATATGTCTCCCTTACATTCTGCTTGTAGAGCCGAAGCACACAATTTTAGTAATTTTCTCTGACTTAATGTGTCACTGTCAGGTAATATTTTTCTTGAGACACCAAGCAGGGCTCAGCAAAGTGTTGCAGCAGATGTCTGTGCAACCCTTGCACAATCACTTCCAAAACTTGCAGAAAGCCAGTAGGAAGAAAAAAGAAGAGAACTACTAAAATGTGAAACAATTAACATTTGAAGTGTGCTCCAAGTTTTGACTCTGTTGATGTCTTAGTATTTCAAGTCCAAGTACAAAGTATATATGGACAAGTGTGACAAGTTGCAGCTAACCAGAAAATGGTTCATTATTCATAGCTTAGGTTACTGCTTTATAGCTCTCTGACTGAAATCTGTCCTATTGCAAAGAGAAAGGTCATATGAAAAAAACCTTTTAAAATTGTACCAGACCACATAAGCCCAGAGACATGCACAGCACAGAGCATTTTGTGTTGTCACTTTGTGCTCAGGTCGAATCTGTAAGAATGAAAGAATGTGCTGAATTGTTATCATCAGACCTAACCACTGCTGATTTTGGAATATCTCTGATCAGTATTACTTCATACTATACTTCCTAAGAAATATGCAGAGCACATTGTAACTATTGAATTTTTTGTCTTTTCTCCTAATCTTTAATTGAAATCTTTTTTATTATCAGTATTCATTATAAAAAAGCCACTTCAGGAAAGATATATTTTTCTGCACCATAAATACCTATTATTAGAGTAGTTAGCATATATTTGTAGATGATGAAACAAAATGAAGCATAGATTCCTGGCAGGGAATTCTGCAGGGAGAGCCTCATTGCAGAAGTGTGAATGAATAAGAAAAAAGATCTGGGTTTTCAAAGAAAAAGAATAATTTCCAGATTTTCATATGTAAAGAAAAATTGCCATTTGAAAACTAAATCATAAAATAAAAAAAAAAATCTAAAAATTAATTCAAGAGAAACCATCCTTCATAAAAAAGCATTTGCCTGTCAGCATTTATAAAATTGGAAGGCACCCTCAGTAAGAAATAGGCAGCCTTCCATATACAAATACTATAGAATTTAACCTGCTAAAAACAAACAAACACAGTCTACCAAATCAGTTAACAGATAAACATCACACAAATGGTTTACATTGTCACCCAGCCCTAAATGTTGCCATATTTGAGCTTCATTGAGCAAAATCACATGGAGGGGATCAAAGTGTCTGGTTTATTCTGTTTGCCAGGCTAAGATACCAGAAAAAGGGAAAGCATATCTCCATTGTTTTAAAAGTTATTACTTAAAACTGAATCAGAAGCTGATTACAGGTGAATGAACTTGTCAAAATGAAGGTTTTAAGTGAAACTTACTGTGTAAAATTCTGTGAAGTAAAATACTTTGTTTTCACCAAGTATAATTTGCGGCAGTGGAATTCATTGCAAACAGGAGATATTAACTTGGATGAGCCTACCCCATCCAAAAGTCATGCCAGTAAATGGGATAGTATGGGGCCAACATCTCAAGTTAGTGTAGGCTTTGCCACTTATTTTGACAGGAGTTTGACTGATTAGGTTGGATGGTAGGTCCATTCAGTATGTCCCATGTTGCAATAATCAGTGCCACACACAGGAGAAGAAAAATATATTTTGCAGATTTTCAAAGCAAAGAGTAATAGGATTTTCCAGTTATGCCACCAACAGGGCTAGTAGAGAACACCAGGTCAAAAAGTTATAACTGTTACCTGGAATGGAGCAAGTGGTCCCCTGAACCAGCAAGTACGCAAATCTAGTCACCTCAGCCTGCATTTACTTTTTGTATAGATAGACATTTGATCTGTGCTCATAATCCTTTTCATTTGTTTCCTAAGAGCACTAAGAAGTGAACAAGCTTGCTGATTGGAGAGGCTGCCAAAGAGCATATTTTGCAGTCACTGCAGCAGATTGAAAGCGGTAATTGTGAAAACTGGGAACTGTAAAGTAAAAGAAGGATTAATCCAGATGGAATAGATGAATGCCACATGCTTTTTGTAGCCTATAAAAAAGCTGCTATTCAAAATTGCACATATTAATTATCGGAAGCAGTATCCATACAAGCTCATGATCAGCTTTAGCTTGAATATACCCTGACATAGCATTTGTTCAACAGTTTCAACTAATCAACAAATTAGTGAAAATGGCAATGTTTCATGTGATTCACAAACAATAAGAAGTGAAAATAGTGAATAAAGGATTCATAGTAGTGGATCTTCACACTATTGCAAAATCTTTTGATATTTCTTATATGGAAAACACCTCATGTGAAATTGAATTGTCATTTTTCCTTCTGCCTTTCCCCCCTTTCAGTGCAATTAAAAATACATAAATCATAGAATCCGTATTGGTGCCTGATATTTGAAGAAACAAAAGTCACAACAAAAGGAAATGAACAAGCTGTGTTCCTAATGATGCTGTGCATGTGGAATAACATTTATTAATCTGTGTGTGAAGGAAGTTTATTCAGAGAAAGTGATTAATGTTTGATTTATTGAGATAGTTAATATTTTTCATTTGTGCAGAATAGTAAATCATTTTTGGGATTAACTTTATGTCTGTTGGTATCATGTATTAAATGGTTCTCTAAGTCTAATCCTAAAAGGATAGTAGAAAAGCACATCAGAAAACAGGGCAAACCTTATGTTAAAGGAGTTTTCCAAAACTACCATATTTCATAGATGTGTAGGCAGTGAATTACAGCACTCAGGTTTTTGAAGTGTTCACAGATAATAAAAATTTATCCACTGCCTGCATATATCCAATTGGCAAAAAATGTGGTAGTTGGATAAACTTTTATATGTCTTACTAGTGAGAAAATATTGCTTTTCAGCAAAATTTAAAGAAACACACAAAAATATTGTGGAGACAATAAGTAACAACCAAAATTGTAGTGGATCTTGAAATTAAATTAATAACATTCTATTTAAAATATGCCAGCACAAAATTTAGGAACACACTGCTTTAGAACAACAATACATAGTACCAATATATAAAGTATTTTGAATTTCTAAATGTATTAGCTAGGTTTGATATATTTTGAATTCTCAAAAATAACTGTCCATTTTTTGGAGAAAGATTAACTACTTAGATTTTTCATTTGGGAAAAGAAAAAAGAAATGTAGGAAATAATTCAATTACTTTTGGGTAAATTTGTAGGTATATTCAATTTTTTTTTTAACTGGACAAGCTACCATAACATTTCATGGAAGTTTTTAGGTGCCCTTCACAAGCTCCCTGACCAGCCTGTGTAGAAGCACACAAATGAAAGCTGTCAATAACACCAAGACATCACCTTATACTGTCTAAATGGAATTAACTACGTAATTCCTGAAAATGGTTTGCCTAACCGTCTTCCTAACAGCCTCCATTAATGGAAAAGCAAACATGCTATTAATCTTTTTTCCCTCAAAACTGATCCTGTGTTTTCCATGATCCAACTCAAGAAAAATTTCTTCACTGAAAAGTTCATCAAGCTTTAGAACAGGTTGCCCAGGGAAGTGGTGCAGTCACCATAATGGTTGGACTTGATGATCTTAGAGGTCCTTTCCAACCTAAGTGATTCCATGATTCTGTACTTCAAACACTTTTCTCACTTAGGCCCCACTGGACAGAGTGAGCATCTTCATTGGGTGTATTTGATTAAGACCATTATTATGTTTCCTTTTTCTTCTCTTCTCTCAGTTAAGCCTCTCCATGTCTTATAGTTTGTGTTTTATTTTTTCTCATAGATCAGTTTTTCTCCCCTTCTTATCAGCCATAATTAGCTGCACATTTTGTTCACAGCATTTTCTTTATTCCCCAACATGTTCCCCCATATTTTGGTTCACATTCTAGTGAACCAAATGGTGACATTCTAGTAGTAAGTAGAAAAATAAAATTATTGCATGAGTGTTCCATGTGTTGTACCTCCACTCAGCCTGAAGGTCAGGGGTTTCTTTTTTTCTGTTTATTTTTTGCAGTGGTTTAAATAGTTGGCTCACGCTTGGTTGTGATCTCTGTCTAATAGCTTTTACTCCAGTTTTCCCAATTTGCTAAGTGGATAAATTAAGGTTGGGAATGTTTCCTGAGTTTTGGGCTTCAGCTATGGCTATCTATACCAAAAAACTGTTATCACATTTTTAACTGTGTTTTCTCATGCTTAAGAGGAGGTTGTAAACATGCCAAATGTCATATAATCATAGAACGGTTTGGGTTGAAAAGGACCTTAAGGTCATCTAGTTCCAACCCCCTGCCATGGGCAGGGACACCTTCTATTATAAGGCAGTAGAAATTAATTTTAAATACCTTTCAACACATAACACATTATCACAGTTTTCCTCTTTAGTGCTCTGTTTGTGGTACATTTATGTTGGCATATTTTACAGTGCGCCCTGCAGAACAAGAATTCTCTTTATTTTTATGTGAATGTACTCAATATATTGTTTAGTACAAAGAGGAACAATAACTTAGGGGGAGGTCGGTCATGTAGGTACTATCAAAATACAGACAGGAATGAATATTTGAAATATCTACTTATTTAAAGAGAATACCTTTATGGTACTATTTTAAAAGCACTACTTTTTAATATGGAATTAAACAGAGAATAATGCATGTACTAATGAGGAGTATAGGGCTATTACAAAAATGGGTTAAAAAGACCCAAAGTCTTTGTGTTACCTTAAAGCATCTCTGAAATGAGGACATATGTTTCTGTCGAAGATATTTAGCACTGGTTTTAGCATTTAGAATCTAACTTTGCAGCTTTAGCCTTTCCTTATGTTCTGCTGCTTTTCCACCAGCTAGAAAGGGGTTCAAACACATCTGGTAGCCAATTGCCAGTAGTATCCTAAATAAGACAGGTGTCATGGCTCCTAAATCCTCAGATCATCTTTGAAATCAGGTCTTCAATGACTTCAGGTATTTGGCACTGCTTCTTTTTCGCCTGCTGAAAAAAATTCCAATTTACTTTCCTTTTTAGATCTGTGCAGGGAATGACTCTACATCAAATTGTTATGATCGGGGAAGATATTGCTTGCAGCAGTCTCTCACAGGTTTCAAAATGACTCACAGGGATTGAACAGGTGTATGTGTGTCAGCAGTGAAAGTGGAGGAAACACAGAAAAGGAGGAGAAGTGAATGATTTTGAACTTGGATGGAAGCACATTTGCAAACAAAAAAGACAAATGGTAAATAAACAGAGAGGGTGCTTATTTCTGAGGTGGAGATAAAATGCAATTCAAATGTAACTGCAGATTGTACAACCACATCTTTAGAAATCTCTCTGTTCGAAGTTATACCTCTTCTTACAGGTTAACTCATTTGATATTTCTTTTTTAATAAAGATAGGGAAATCCTACTAAGAGTTTTAATGTGGTTAAAAATCTCATTATTTTAACTGAATTTTGGCATTTTTCATACCAGTCTCCAGGAATTCAATTGCTGTTCATGGCAATTGGCAATTGTCTTAGAAACTTCAATGAAATTCCCTCCTCATAAAAAAGGTTATTCAGATATAGGAATGGTTAGAAAAATTAGCAAGAATGCTTATTATAATAAAAAAAAATCACCCCACAAAACCTTATATAAACTTCACATAAAGAAAGCTATTTCCCCAAATTACACAGACACACCAATTTTGCATTATTTTCTAACTTGCAAATTTTAATGAATATTTTTGTCCCCTCTGGGACAACACTTCCTCCAATTTCATCTTTGGTATGATATCAGAGCTGTGTGAATCAGCTTGAAGATGTGACACTCTTCAGAGTAATTGTGCTAGAGGCACTTTCTCAGTTCTAGGGAGGAAATTCCTCTCTCTCTTCCTCTCTTATTCTCTGTTTCTCTCATTATCTCCACTTATGCCTGCACTGCTTTTTCAATATATGTGTAGATTGTGAGCCTTTCTTCTTCTCTTAAAAAATGGAGACTTATGTCTAGCATTAATTCATGTACCTTCTGCCACACTAATTTTCCTCACAACTGAAATATCCTTAAAGTGTTTCCATTGCTACACAGGCTTCACCCTCACTACTGATGCATTCAGCGAGGTTGACAGCATTTAACAAGTTTTTAGCTTCTGTTAGAAACTACAAAAGAGACCTGGGGGCAGGGTATATCACTGCGGGCTGCTTAAAGCTCCTTCTCACTACTCCTACCTCCTGTTCAAGGGCTCCTATTATCATAACATGGTACCACTTGCCTTCCTTAAAAGGCCATTCATTGCTGCAGAACCGTGCTGGAAGAACTACGTGCTGCACCTTTTAAAAAGCTGTATAGGAAATGTTGCTGGCAGTCCGGTTTCCCTCAGCACCCCGAAGATATTATGTCTTCTTCTCTGGCTTGGTGTAATATTTCCAGGGCTATTGGCAGATCAGCTGCTATCACTTCAGTACTTCACTGACACACACAGCCGTAACTTTAAATACACAGGATAAAACCCCTCTGTATTACAGAGTAAACTGAAGGCTAGATATTACAATTTATGAGAGTGACTTTCATAAAATTGGTTTCCCTTGACTTTATTAGCTCCACAGATCATTCAGCTAATGAGCTATCTTGTAATTTAATCTTTACTTTTCCACACAACAGCTCCCCACTCCCCCATCCCCCACCGTATTTGTTCCTAAAATCGAAATTGATTTTGAACAATTCATCAGTGCACGAGGAGTTTTTCTGACATTCTTCACAATCTTTCCAATTCCAAAGACAACTAGCTTTTTGCAGATCTCTCAGAAAGGTTTTGTCATTCTAATTTTTCCTCTTAAGGTATTAAGCACTAAGTAATTATTCTTTAAAAGGGTACAAGCAGGCCAGTTTTCTAAGACTGAAGTGCAGAATACTAAAGAGGCATTGTCTCTATGCATTTCAACCATGTGTCAAATACAAAGACTATGTCAGTTTCCACAATCATGTTTTTATTCCTATTGCAAGTTATGAACTGTAAAATATTATTTTATATTGAATAAATCAACACCATAGATATTGTTTTATTCTTAAAATATTTGTTATTGTTTGTTTGCATGATTTAACCTTTTTAGTCTTTAAAATTTAAAAGAGAATATTAAAGCCATATATAAATTTCCTCATCAAAGGTCACTAAAGCAGCTGATATGCAGAAACTAAGAAATATAAATAATGAATTCGTTTGATAATTTTACAGAATTGCTTGCAAAAGAACTTGCAGAGATTTAATTTATTAATTGGAAAATAAACCCAAACCTTTTATTTCAAACCTTTACAAAATAGATTAATTAGAAAGAAAGCTACGAAATCCAAGCATCATTCCCGTTTCTAAAGTATAAGATGTCTGACTAGATAAAGTCATTAAAGCTTCTATTAGCAAAAAAACTACTGCTTTTGAGAAAGAAAAATTAGATAAACCTTTTACATTTAAATTTCATTTGAAGAGAACACTATTAATATGGTTAATATACATTGGATTACAAATTATCAGGAAATTTACATGTTTAAAATGTTTAATAATATTTCAGTAATTACTGAAATATAGTATACCACTGTCATTTTATTATTAATTTTGTTTAATTCTACTGATTAGTTACTCCTAAGTAAAATAAAAATTAAAGGAAATGGGATTTTGTAAAATGATAGGTGGATGTAGGATTTCAAATTCTTAAGATTAATATAATTTTGCATTCTATTTGTTCATTTACTTACCCAACTTGGAAAAGAAAAATGGAAACTATTCTTTTCATATAAAAAAAAGAACCCACAAACTTTAAGTGTTTGATTTTTATGCTCAATATGAGTATGATATAAATACTACATTTCCTCTGAAATTTATTAAATATAATTCAGCATCTTTAACTTATTTAAGCAGTGTTTTAACCCTATTATATGATCTGATACCACATGGATTTAAAAATACAGGTTTTTTTCATCATATCATGATACATCATTTACACCAGGTAATTTAAAATGTATTTTATTTTTTCAAAGGGGAGAAATAAAGTCTGTATTTGTACCTAAATTGTTTATACAAGTTTCTTTTTTCAGCACATGTTGTTGTAAAGGAAATGGCTATCTTTTTCATACAATTTTTACATAGTGATATATTTCTTGTTGAAAGCACAGGCATGAAAATGAATTTTCTACAATGTGCTAGGTTGGCTATATGCCTAAAGTACTTTTCTTTGTCTTTACATGTATTTTGTATTTAGGGTACCCCATTTTTCTTAGAGTTGTTATACAATCTTCAAGTTACTATTACAATTATTTACAGATTCATAGATTGTAAGGTCAGAGGGGACCATTAGGCTTCTAGACTGATACCCTCTGTAACAACTGTATTCAGATTTATTCAGTTATCTCTGACAAGAAGCCAATAATTAAAAAAAATATCTTCCTTAAAGGTGTTCCCACCTGGAAAGTAGAAGTTTTTGATCCCACAGTTGCAGTATTTAATATATGGATGAGCACACAGTGAGAAAAAAGAGGGTGGCAGAGAAGAAAGGAAAATTTGGGATATTGAAAGCAAGTTTCACAAAATAATTTCCAGATTTCAATTTACCAGATCTTTGGAACATCAATAGTCAGTATGACCCTTGCTGATTCTCTGAAATGTAAACTGATATACAAGCTGGTCCTGGCCTCAGGAAACCCTGGAATTTCAGATTCCTGAGACAGGCAGATAATGTGATTTCCCTTTCTGACAACCTGTATATGGACACTGTATCCAAGCGAGATGGTATTGCCTTCCAAGAGCTAATTGACATGTGTTGCTGTGCCACAATATTCCTTCTCTGCATCTCAAGAACACTTTAGGTTGATTTGAAATAGTTAAAACTAACAAGCAGAGTTTGCTGACAATTTTCTCACTTTTATAACTAAAGAGATTTTCAGTTTGCAGTATTTTGATGGTATTAAACCCAAGGAATATACACTGCCTTATCTACTAAACAAGAAACAGGTAATTCAGTGATAGATGTGTAGAAAACCAGCAGTGTCATAGCATGGCAACATCCCAAATTTCACTTGGTCTGATGACATCATGTCAGCCATTTAATTTCTACACAACACAGACAAGTGAAGACAAGAAAAAGCACAACACATGAGCCACTTTCTTGCAGGAGCAATACTTTCTGCTTATACATTCTTTTGTTAGATTTCACATTTATTTCATTGTCACATCAAAGATCCAATGACTAAATCCCAGCATATTTTTAACGCTTCTTCGTTTCATGCAAGATTGCTTATTCATTTATATTTTTTATATATTATTCATCAAAGTGCTCTGTTATTTAAAGCTCCATTTGAGGAATTATAGTAAGGCTAACAATAAATTCTTCAAAGTGGTAGTTTGGACCTGTTTTGCAAAACAACTATTTATAAAAGCTGTTTCATTTCTAGCCACTAGACAACTTCCTTGTGTTTTCTTTCAATTAAATAAGTGACAGTGTTCCCCACTCAATCTAATTTGCTTTTCACAATCCTAAAAATTAATGGTATTTAACTTTTCTAAAATCAATAATTAAATACTGTTCATATATGGAAAAATATTGAAGCATAAAATAGATAGATTCCCAGTAGTCACTATTATATACTGTTATTTAAAATAAGAAAAATAACATTAAATATATTTTTAGACCTTTCTTTGAAGGCCTATGTTTACATGATGCATCAAAGTCAATTATATGCAGATTCTGACTGTGCCTGGACTTAGACAATTTTTACAAATGAAAAGTGAGAAAGTTATTGTGTGATTTGTATGAATCCTGCAAATTAATAGAAGATTTAAATTCAGGGAGAATAATATCCTTACTCTAACCACAGAATTAAATAGATGAGATTAGATGGCCATATATGCCCTCAGCATAGAGCCTGCATCTGGGGTGAAAGAAAAGTTTTGTGGCTCCTTTTCAAGTTCATAGCAAGTTTTATTTATGAACATCACAAATATCAGAGAGCAGCTCCTAAAAATAAAAATGACAGCATCAGCACTTGACTTACAAACATGGAAAAGTATCGAGCTTATATCCAAACCTACAAACAATTATTCACCTGCCTGATTTTATACAGGTCATGCTGAAGCACCCAGCTTATCATCCATCACCTTTGACCAGAAACCACTTGTTACTGCTGCCCTGAAAACTATGTATTGCAGTGACCATCCTCTGATCATGACAGCTCTCCAGCTTTGTAACATCACACTGTTTCTTATCAGTATTTAGAGGAGGTGACTTTCCTTTTTCATGCTAATCTTTAAAAAATAAATTCTGTCTTTCTGTGCAAGTGCCTGAGACTTGACATGGTGTAGCAGATGCTAAGGACATCATAGGCTGCTCACTGCCTGCGACTTATTTCTGTAGAGGCCTAGAAAGCATAGCTGTTCCGTCTAGTGCAATCTTACAGGATTAACAAAGTGACACTGGACTTGTTTTGGGAGCAACTGTTTCTAAACTGACTTCTACCACTTTGCAATTTATTTTACAACCCCTGATTTACCAAGCTAATCTTGCAGAACCCTTAGTGATTTGTCAAAAAGCACTGAAAAAGCATACGGTTCGCTTGATTTTTTTTCCCCATCTCAAATGTAACAATTAACCCACAATAAGGACCTTGACTCTACAGTATCCATTTTAAAATACAAAGGCATTACCAGGACAAAGCAGGAGCTTGAAGTAAATATAAGCACCTGAAATCATTTATTTCTCTGTATTTCTGGTGCTTGCACACAAAGCCTTTAACACTGGAACAGTGTGTGTCATTTCAGCCAATTGCGGATTTTGCTACGATTAAGCTGTAAACCCTTGAAAGTAAAGATTTGTCATGGAAATGCTGACACAGACTTATGTGAAGCAGGGTGAATGGGGTAGCATGGATCTCTGTAGCAAAGCAGCACAGCCTCAATTAGTACCACTCTCTGTATACACAGCCGTGACAAAAGGGAAGCTGGGAGCCTGAATATTCTCCCAAAGCACTTAAAAGACCAGCATGAATTGTGAGGGTCTTGCATGTTTTTTGTTTGTGTGCAGCTAGCAGACAGTGCTGTGCTATTCATTCTAGGTTAAGCTTTCAGTGTTAATAAGTGGCCCTTGTACAAAAACGTGATCTGTGCTTTACCAGATATTTGTATGTCAGGCAGCTACACAGCAGCAACTTCTGTAATCCCTTCTCCTGCAGTTAGAGCTACTAGAAAGGCTTAATAATATCCCAGAGGCAAAGATGAAACGGTATCTCCACAGCTACTGTTTGCTGTAGAGAGCTTTTGAAGTTGAGCTTAAGATGTCTTTATTTCCCTACCAGAAGGAATTTTTTTTGCCCTTCTTTCTCCAGTGTTGTCATGATGATGGCTTTCTGCTTAAAAAATATTCCAAGAGGCTGCAGTGTTCTCATAAAGCATTAGGGAATGAGGACAGCTTTTCATCAGGGGATCCTGGCATCTGTAACTACAGTTTGTCACTACAGAAACCTACAGCCACCCTACCAGCAATCTCAATTTAAAACCCCACACTTTCTTCCTTATCAGTTTTATAACAGCCTCAACCTTCACTGGCAGCTTACTCCTGCCTGGCTTTTGGCTTTTAACTTCTGTTTCTAATTAAATCTAAACTGGGTTCATCATACAGCTCCCATTTATAGCTCATTTCTCTTTGGTGAAAGAAAGTGAAATATGGCAAAGCTGCTAAATCTGTGTATAACCTCATTGAATAATGGTCCAGCTTGATAAATAAAAAGGGATAAGATCACATTTTTGCAAATACTTATTGATTATAACTATCATAATTATATTTGACATTTAAGAGCCCTAATCATTTCCCATGCCATCTTGTATCAGGTGCTGTATATTCATGGAACAAAATATCATGAAATAACAATTTATGATCTAACTATAAGAAAAGAAATTCAAACAGAGCAGGCCTACAGCAAAACAATGGGACAACATTGTTCACCACAACTCCTGTCAGTGGGTTACCTCTGATAAGTCTCTTGTTATGTGATCAAGCAAAACTTCTTAGAAAAGTAAAAAATGCTAGTGATGTAATTTAGCAGAAGTTTTTACAGAATCACAGAATCCTAGGGGTTGGAAGTGACCTCAAAAAATCATCTAGTCCAACCCCCTGCGAGAGCAGGGTAACCTAAATTACGTCACAAGTTTCCCGAGGATCCTTTTCCAGATGGGGTTAAAAACCAGGAAGCAAGTGCCATTGTGTTTACTTTGAAAACATAATAGCTGAGGCTGGGCACAGCATTGTGGAGTCAAGGTAAATTCCAATTTCTCAATGACAAATAACAGATGAAAAGTAGAGCCAAGACATGCTTAAAAGTAAAGCTAACCAGCTACTGTGGAGAGAGAGGAGGCTGTGAAGAAATGAAAAAAAAAGGAGAGGTGTGACAGGAAAACAGATTTGCAGAATCATTCTCAATATATGTGAATGCGGATAGTGACTTGCTAGAAAAAAAAGGTATAAAAATTATCCAAACTGAAACCAATGAGCTTTAGTAGTGTTAGCTACTTGGAAAAGTATAAGAAAAAACAAAAAAGTCCTTGAAAATGTATATACATTTTTGCATATACAAAAATATGTAGAAAATAATCCCTGAGATTGTGATAGCAGGAGTATAAGGACCTCAAGATATACATGCTGAAGCTGCTTTTTAGATTCCAAGAATTATTATGATATCATCAGTAGTAACACAACAAGGAAGATGCGAACATGTTCAGGTTTAATGGGAATCACAGAATACCAGGTTGGAAGGGACCTCGAGGATCATCTGGTCCAACCTTTCCTGGCAAAAGCATGATATAGACAAGATGGCCCAACACCCTATCCAGCTACAGATGAGTTTAAAATGTGTCCAGCACTGGGAGGTCCACCCCTTTCCTGAGAAGGTTATTGGCTGAACTGCATCACTAAGACAATAATCATACCAAGAAGAGGCAACTATAAACTAAAAAAAAAAAAAACCAAAACCCAGTAAGGTCACCAGAGGATCAGTAAAGAATGAAGTGTAAATGAGTCTCAGGGAGTAAAAAACTGGATGCTGCAGGATGTTTTGTCTGTTTCTGATACTTCAGCATCACTGCCACTCACACCAGACTGTGTATTCAGCAATTTTATGAAATTGTGAGATTCAACCACAGAAAAAGTTAGGAATATATCAGAATATGTAGACAGTGATTTGCAGTTCACCTGAACAGTTTAGAATAACTTATGATTTATTTGCAAGTAGCCCAATGTGGCTCAAAGTAGTACAAAGCAACACAAAATATACCTAGTTAATTTGGATCTGCCAGACAAAAGAGTTTCCTAACATGGCTCAACTCTAATGAAAAGATCCAAGTGAAAAGTCCATACCAGCGAAGTCTATATGTACTTATAGAAGTCCTCAATCACTAATTAGAGCAAAGGCAAGCAGTAAAGTTGAGCACACATGCGTTTTTATTTGTTTACATCTGAGCTGACCAGTTATTATGTGACCTGAGTCATAAGCCAAGGCCAGACATTACAATTCATGTGCCTTATGAAATAAAATCAATATAAACATTATTGTTATCTCAATACAATCAGTCATGTAATGAGCTGTGATATTTTATCAGTGAAAGCTGTTAGTAAAATAAATAAATAAATAATAATAAAATAAAGTAGATTTATACCAGTTTGATTTCAATTTGTTGCGTACACTGAAGTGAATGCTTTGCCTAATAATTTAAACAGGATAGCCATATACAAGATAAGAGGTTCTATTTTCTGACGTACCCTCCTTCTGTCCCAGAGAACTGGAGGACAGATCTTTTATTGGAAATGTTTCCTTCCAGATATTCTCTCCATTTTCATATAGGGACAATAAAGACCAGAATAGAAAGGGAGAAGGATTATGCTGCAACCTCCAGCTTTACTGTGAAGAAGGTCAGACTCCTCCATGAGGTAGTAGTGCAGAGGACTTACCTGGCCCTCAGATCTGGAACCTCAGAAAGAGGTTAACCAAACTTCAGAAAACTGAAAATTCCTGCAGCTTAAGTTGTCAAGGAGAGCTAAGCTTCAGATGTTAAAGAGTCCATGCCAAAACATAGGCATGTGACTTTGATGCAGTTCATTGTGAATTCGCATCACATCTCAGCTTACATGCTGGATTTCTAGTGTATCTACAAGAAACTAGGCAAAAACAGCAAATAGAGTACTCACCTCAACATGCATAGTGTTTTCTGATTATAGTATTTCCACAGAAAATTAAATACTCTTGATGATGCCAACGTTTGTCTTGAATGTAGAATAAATTACAGTTGGTAGAAGACAGACATCTGGACTTTTTTCTCCTTATCCACTTCAGAGAACATGAATGCTCCCGGTCCTCAGACCTGGGAATAGAATAGAGCAGAAGTTTATTTTAGACTGACATATCAAATGAACTTTTAAAATGTTTCACTTCTTGATGGTCTTTTGCACTGACAGCAAGTAGGGAAAAAAGCACAAAGGTAGATGCTAATGGACTGTAGTTTTGCAGTCCACCTTCCTGCTGTCTCAACTATGCTCATAGCTGCTAATCCTTTCTCTGCAGGGCTACTAATCTAACCCAACTGGATTCTAATAACCTTGCCAACTATGTATAGCATCCTGATGGCTTGTCTTGCTGCTGTGATCTGCAGCAGCATGTGCTCACCTGCCAGCCTTGCTACAGGGCTTCAGGCTTTCATGATCCCATTCTGACAGAGGACCTTCATTGTTCCTATCTCTCTGATGCTCTTTTTTTAGGCTTTGCTTCAATAACACTTTGCTTGTCTCTCAGTCACAGTGGGCAGCTTAGCGATGTGCATAGTATGAATGCCCCTTTCATAAACACTGTGCCAGTTGGCCACCCCATGCCTTCAAATTGAAAGGCTCTCAGCATTCTGGCTGCTAATCTGACAGTAGTTTTTGCACAGAGTAAGACACCACCACACTACTCTATCAGTACATAAACATAGTACAGCAATATTCACATTCAGTGTCACATCTTTACCACAACACATGGACACAAAATTTTGGGGCTGCTCAAGAAGGTAAAACGGGTAATACCTTCACTTACAAATATATTGCTGGCTAGCAGCAACAAATACTCATTTAGATATTCAAATTTATTCTTTCTTTCTCTCTTTCTTTTAGTGCTGCAGCCTCCTTAAGGGAGTTGTCTAATCATTACCATGTTCACAGAATGTTGTAGGGGACTGAGGAAAAAAATGTTAAGTGCAGAGTGAGAATGCCACTGAAAAGTCACTACTTGGCTGGCAGATACAGCGATTATTATAACAGATGATACAAAACTCTTAAAGTGCAATAGTATTTGCATCTGTGTGAATGTGTCTTAAACTGCGGGAAACTCAAAGGCCTGTTTCCTTTTGGTTTAATTCCCCATGTTCCCACTTTAAAATTCTCACTGATTGAGATATTACATAAAATGTTAGTGGTGCTAACTTAATTATTACTTATCTGTGGAGGATTTAAGACTGCTGGTGTAGCTGGTATTAATTACTAAATAAAAGAGAAATGATCTGTAGATCAGGGTGTTCACTTAGGTTGAAGACATCTGTTTGGTTTTTTTTTTATAATCTTGCCCAAAATTTCTTTTTTTTTTTTTTTTTT
>NDXB01007182.1:37167-50822 GCA_002631895.1 Agapornis roseicollis | reverse complement strand
ATTATGTTTACCAAAATTTTTTTTTTTTTTTTTTTTTTTTTTTTTTTGCCTATAGACTTTAAAAGCAAGTACTTATTACCTGAAAATTACTGTGAGACAAAGCAGGGATCTAAACAAAAGACACAAATATTATAATTAATACCATGCTTCACTAAAAAATGTTTTGCTTGTCAACACCTGTCAGGCTTGTAATATTTTCTTCTCAGGCATGGAAGGTACTATAGAAATGCCAAAAACCTCATGGGAATTCAGAATAAAATGTCTAGGAAAAAATATAAAACTTTATCTGATGCTTTGAGACACCATGAAAACATCACTATCAAATATATGGAAACCCTGTGCTTTTTCTTTTATTATTTTTTAAATAAGTGTCACAATTCTATATGCTTTTAACAGTTCATTCCTCTTGCTTGGCAAAGGCTTAATTCACCCGAATTTGAAGAAATATATGCCTTCTTTGTGTCTATGTTAAGGATTTCGCATTTTGTAAGTGTTTCTGATTTACTACTTAGTGACCTTCCTGCAGGTAAGGCTCCCAGAATGGCTACACAGTGCAATGTGCTATTGCTCCCTGCAGATATGGTGCTATCTGCAGCATCAATAAACTCTTGAGCAGATGTTCAATACCCAAACATAATGATCACTGGGGAACCATGATAACTACCTATAAATACATAAAGGAATGTTATGAGAGGGTGGAGACCAATTATTCTCATTAGCCAACAAGCACAGAATAAGAAGGAATGAGTGTTCTCTTTAAACCATGAAATTTTATATTGATTTAAGAAAACCTTTAGCTGATAAAGTAAGATTAAGAAATTATAAAAACCTGCCAAGGACCTGATAGAATCATCATTATTTAAGATATTTAACATGGCCTTCTGGTATGCCTATTTCAGACAAGCAAACACATGGTATATTACTTTTTAGCTAGTTTTATATGTCTCTTAGAGGAATTGTGTGCCTTATTAATGAAACCTAGTTTGAGAATGTGGTTGACCCAAACAGCTACTTGTTTCAGTTCCCAAAGAACAGGTGCGAACCAAGAAAAGCCATTTATACAGTGATTGAAATGAACATTTAAAATCTTGTCAAGACATTCATTTGTGTACATGTGGATATTTGCAGCACTCTGTTGAAGGGTTTTTTACTTTTATACTAAAAGTAAAAATTTATGTGGAAGACGGCAATGCTTTTCCAAACTTCTCTTACCTTTTCCTTTCAACATTTTTTCTCAGCTAGTTTGAGTACTACAGATAGAAAAAAACTTTAAACAGATGAATACTCTTACAGCATGAGTGTTCAATCTTACAGACAGTGAATGGTGTCTGCATTTTAAAATAGTATTTTAGGCATCATATTTCCAAAAGTAAAATAGCTTCCTTTCAATCCCCATTGACTCTCAGAGACTTCCCATCAGAATCTTCATCAAAAGTTACATATGTCTAGAGTATTTCAAGTTTAAAAAAATATCACAGGTTGACTAAATGCAGGAACTGACTGCAGAAATATCCTGACAGAAAAAAAGCAATATCTTTTTTTTTCTTCACATCAAAAATATTCATTCTTTACTTAGCAATACTTTGAAGAGTTTTAAAAAAATCTATTAACTTTCTAGTCAATAGTGATACAAGTAAAAAGTATGTGAGATCACTTTTATGAATT
The DNA here is from genome assembly GCA_002631895.1 of Agapornis roseicollis. Classification (NCBI taxonomy): domain Eukaryota; kingdom Metazoa; phylum Chordata; class Aves; order Psittaciformes; family Psittacidae; genus Agapornis; species Agapornis roseicollis. The sequence continues at coordinate 49,157 of NDXB01007182.1, read as the reverse complement.
GGATACATGACTGAAGAAATGGTGGGTTTTATCTGCTGATAATACTCCAAGTGGGCCATACTATAGCTACCCATTGCAATCTTGTATGATGTACTTGTTTCATTGCACTATTTATGAGTTAAATCCACAGATTCCATGTTGTAATAATCTCTATTCTTCTCTCCAGGTAGATGTCTACGCTTTTCACTTGAGTAGATTAAGTAAAAATAGCACCTGAGCTTCTATCATTTGCAGCCATCATCGCACATGGTTATCAGACAAGTTTGTACGTGACTAATGACATATTGTAGAATAATCCCCTCTAAGAAACTTGATCAGCAACTTGGCTAAATAATTTTCAACTGAGGAGGCTCTGAAATGCGTGGATCTTGTAGGATTTGAAATGTGTTTGCCAAACTATGTTCCTTTATGACTTGATATTTTATTTGGTCTATTGTGTTAACTATAAAGGGCAATTGAAAACAGACATAATGATTTTCAGTTATGCTGGAAAATTCCTTTAATCTAAAGATCTTAAAGAAAACAAAGAACAAAATTATTTCTAGAGTTTTGTGAAATGTTAATTTTACAGCCATTTTATTGCTAGTAAATCAAGATTGACAAGGATTATGTGTTTCATCTACCACTACGTAGTAGATAGAATTCCCAACTTAAAAACTTTCTCTAAGCAAATGTTAGCTTTCTTTTGCAAGGTATCACACTCAACCAATGTAACCAGATTGGTGTGCTAAATACAAAACCTTCATAGTAAAATCTGAAAGATTCCTGATGTTTAATAAGAATTCCTTAACATGAGATGGTATAGACGGATGTGGTCTATTGCCTCTCTTTATTCCATTTTAGTCTGGATTCTGTCTCTGCAGTACCTATGTCTGTTCATAAGCTTATGGTCTGAAAGCAGTGATGTATTTCCTTGGAGAAGGAAATCACTGAAAATTCGGGTTATTTCCCTCTGGTAAATTAAATCTGCCCAGGAATATGTTGGAGCACTGAAGCTATCTGGCATAGAAAAACTTGTCTTCATGCTTGCGTAGTTTCACTGCCTCCAGAACAAGTTATGTAAATGAAAATTGCCCTTTGGTAATGGTTCCTAAACTATAACCAAGAATTGCTAGGGAAGCCCTAGACAATGTGCCAAAACTGCTTGCTTGAGTGGGTTCTAAGATTTACCAGTGTGGAAGTTTCCATAAAAAATGCCTGATAATGTTCCCTGGCACTATTTATTTTACTAATAGAGCAATATTAATGTGCATGCACCTAAAATTGCTTACTCTGAAAAAAAAAATATAATGAGAAGTCTGTAAGTATGTCTCAACATATGCAAGAAAGAGGACAAGTATGTTATCAAAAATCTACTTCAACTAATCCAGTAGATTTTATCCCAGCAGACAACTTCAGTTGTGCCTTCAGGAGGAAGGCTAGGTAGAAGTTTCTATTTGAAGAACATTAGGTAGAGTTTTGACTGAAGGAATTTTGTTCAGCACTAACCTGTAAACAATTATTCAGGTATTTCCTATGACACGATGTTTATTTTTTGTGGGGAAAACATAGGAATAAAAATCAGTGTAAGTTGGTTTTGGCATTTCCCAAGAAACCTAATGCAAAAAAATGTACATAGGTTTTCAGATAATATATGCAAGTTATTTCCTTATATCATAGTTACTGTCTATAGAGCAGAGATGATTGAGCTGCTATGCTTAGCACAAAGACCTAGAAACAGATCTTAGTATCCTCATGGAGATTCAATATGCAAAAAATAAAGAGTGATTTGAACATCTGCTACTTGAATTCCTTACTAATCTGCCAAAAAGAATGCTTGGGATTGTTTTTAGCAATAAGAAAAATACACAGTGAGTTGGAAGACATTGATAACACTTGAGCAGAACAGCTCTTCAGCACTCTGATGAGATGAGTTACTGTACAGATGGCTTCCATCATGTAAGTCTTTCTGTTTATAGGGCTGCAGGTGGTAGAGTGGGAAGCAGGGTAAGTGGAAGAAAGGTTAGGACTCCAAATCAGTTGTATCAGTTCACCAAGTAAAATCTGTCCCTGCTGAATGCACTAGCTGTTTATCAGCAGTGCCATCTAGAGCTGTGTGAAAAAAATTCACTGCAAACAGCAGAAATGGTGAAATTAGATCTTTCATTGTTTTAGAAGATTGTACAGAGGGAAACACAGATATCTTACATTTTTTATCTTAAGGCAGGGCGCTCAGCAACTGTGTTAAGAGAACAAGAGAAGTTGGGAAAAGAAAGAGAATGAAAGTAATTTTTAAAATACTCAGAAAACCTTGGCTGATTTTAATGCATGGCAAAAAAACTTCATAAGAATTAGTACAGTGCAACTTTTTTTTTTTTGTAGCACAGTTGAATGTTGCATTCACCTGGCTTGGGACAGTTTTGCTGCACCTACGGGCTGGTTATTTTATCTGTTATGCATCCAGTTTGAAACACTTTGAAGTACACAATTATCACACATTTCTTTCACTGCAGCTTTAAATCCCCTGGGGCGATTTTAATTATTCAGGAAGTTAAGAGCACTGAGGAGGTATCACAAGGGCTAGAGATCCACAAAAATAATTGTATAATTGTCAGAGTGTCAGTGAGGGTAGGAAGAGAGCCAAGCAGAAATTCTGGGGAACCTCTCAGCTTATTATGCTCTCCAGATCTTTTGTGCAGTAGAAAGAAGAGGCACCTTGCTTTCTTTGCTACCATGCTGTTATTTTCACATATTTCTCAGAAATGCAAAACAGTTGTGTTCTGTGTAACTTTTTTCCATACAAGCTGGGGAAATTGGGACCTTTGAATTTTGGGAAAGCTTTGTTCCTTTATTTCTTTAAGCAAGAATTGTAGGTTGTTTTCCATAGGAATGAACACAACCAATTTTTTCAGGCTATGAGAGACTTTCAAGACATAGGAGAAGAGAAACACAAGTTCTTTTCTACCAGATCCTTGAAATGTTATTTAATACAATCATTAGCTGTAAGGCTCTTAAATAGCTATAATATGGCCAGAATCCATTAAAACATTAAAGTGAATATTTATAAAAGTATCTGCGTGCCTAATTCTGAGTTCTATGGACAGATTATGTATCTAAGAGCTATTTAAAAAAAAAGTCTTTTTAGTCACTATACTGCAATCTAAAAGCACCTTAAACAGTGGTTTTGGGGCATTTAGGCATTTTAGACATTTAAAATATTTAGAGTGTTTTAGGATGTCCTCCTATGGGTGTTTATGTCCAAGGTCTCTTACACACCACATCATTTTCCTACAAACCCTTGCTGATGGACATGGCCAGCTCCTCAGCACATCCAGTGCTCAGACTTACCAGCATCATGCCTACTCTGCAAGTAGCTGTAGGAACCTCATAAAGGGTTATGAGGTTCCTTATGAGGTTCCTATATGGCCTTGCTGAAGCCAGTATATGTTTTCTGTGAGGTTTAGAGACACCCTTCATACATGAGTATGTTGCCTCCCTCTGTTTCCGGGTACAGTTTGCATATACTGGAAGTCGTTAAGTCCTGTAGGTATGGGGCAGCCAGCAGAGGTTAGACAGAATTCCTCTGGGCAAGGGCTGACCAAGGTAAAATGTTGAGAGTACATATCTTCCAGAAATCTAATCCCAGTGCAAGCTGGCATTACCTGGAACCTGGCTACATGACACTAAGTCCATCACCCACTACATCAAAATGGACATACTTACTGAGATAGCCTCACATTTTTGGACCACCTACCCCCTGCCTACTGCTGATTGGTATTACTAAACTACTATCTGCAGTACCTCAGAAGTCATTATAGCCTTTAAATAGAATAGCATTCTGTGCAATAGTCCTTAAGAAAATACATCCTTGTCCAGTTACTCCAGAAAATGCCAAGAATATGCCAGAATCCTTAAACTTTAGTATATATAAATATTATCATGTGACACTTGTCTTTAGGAATCTGGTCATCTTCATCTTAAAGTTGACACTTTCTTTCATGCCTGATGACATGAAGTCTAACAGCATGAGAACAGACAACTGCTGGTGACAAGTACCACCCTGAAGAATGTGGATTCATCCAAAGCAGGATGATACCCATGGAAAATTTGTTTTAATTCTCAACTTCTGCCAGATCATCTTTAAATAAACCTTAGGTGAAGTAAGGTGCCTGACTGTTTTCAGGACAAGATCTGAAAGCTCAATCCTCAATACCAAGCCACCAGTCCTTCAAAAATGCTATAGCCTCCTTTCATCTCTAAGTTACATACTCAATTTATTAGGGCAAGGACATACAGAAACAGAAGCACCAGGTTTTGGCTCGGGCTCCTTGCCTGATACCTCAGGAGATTGCCTAGGACCCTAGCAACCCATAGTTTATAGGTAATGACTCCATCTGGGGAACAGATGCAGATGTGGTAGATACCCTACCTCACCATGGTAGGGTATCTCTGGTGTGAGGGACCTTTAGCTCCTAGCTGGCATTGAATTATTATATTAAACAAAGTACCTTCGTTCTATTTTCCCTTCTCTTTTTAATGGAATTATTGGGGGCTAGAGACATGGCTGGTCTCTTCCTAGTGGTAATCATACCAGCTTTCCAGATGATGAGGTCATAGGAAAAGCAAGATCATAGTCACAATTAAGAAATAATACAAAAGGGTATAAATATTATAGGAATAAATTAAATATTATTTATGACTTTGCACAGTATTTCAATGCACATGGTAAAAACAAATGAAATTCAAAAGAACATTTTAACTTTCTTGTACACAGAAGTTTCACAGATTAGGAAAGCTGAAATATGAAATTCAGCCTCTAAAATGATGTGCTTAAAAGCAAGGTTCCATGTGTGATTTCAGTCTAGTCAACCCAGTGGCTTAACATAATGTTATTATCAGGGAGCCACATCTGAAGCTCGGAATTTTCACTCCTTTCACTATTCAGATTCTTTTGTATTAGGTTTAAGGCAGTTCTTATTCTTTGACTAGTTGGTTATTTATACTAAGTTGAAGAGGGAAAAGATGAGAGCCAACTTCTGATGTTTACAGTTGAAATAACAAAAAGTGATTTTCCCTTGTTGGACAATATTGCTTGCAGAGAGATGGAGCATTCAAAGAGAAGCATATGCACATACAGCAGTCTAAACTCACTGCTGCTGACAAACTCTAAAAAGGTTGTTCCTTACTGAATAGCTGAACCTGATGAAAAGTGCAGCTCCCCACTGACATCTAGAAGGCCATTAAAATTTCTCGAGCTGTTCCAAAATGCATAGTCCCAATTAAAAAGATGTCTCTGTGTTCTTTTTTGCAGGGGTAGTCTGATAAACCAACAGCAAAACTTCTGGTAGTAGAAACAGAAAGAGTGCAAGGATTACCCCTGAGGAGAGCATGGATATGGCATAAAACCAAGGGACAGCAGTGGTGAGGAGGCGAGCTCTCTGGAGCCTTTCTGGCACCTGCTCCTAGAGCTGTATGCAGCTTTAGAAGCTTATACTCTCAGGGCAATATGAGATGCCCAGGATTGCTAGACTTCAGTAAATTTTGTTATCATAATTCTGTGGTTTGTTAAATATTGCTGCTTTATTTAGTGGTTGTTTAAATGTTTTATACTATGAGTAAACCTTGTAGCAAAAAAAAAAAACAAAACAAAACAAATTAAAAATCCCACTTTCTCTGGGAAAAGATCAACAATTGAGACCAGCAGTCTCATTACATGATACTTCCATTTTTTTTGTAATTATAAACTCCCATAAATGGTATATAGTTTTTTCTTTTTAAGCCAAAACCCACAATGAGTGGGAGGCAAATAGCACAAAGATGAGGGAAATAGTTTCTGATAAAGTCTGGAAAATCCAGACTTCAACCACTGTCTTTCTATTTTCTTCAGCAAGCTTTCATAAAACTCCATGTGAAGAAATACAGTTTTAGGAATCTTTTAGCCATTCATATGCCCTGTTCAATGATCCTTATTTAACAGCCCCTTTTGGATATTGCTACCTAAGTTAGATATGTCCCAGAATGCATTGCCCTACTTTCTCCCTGATCCTGAAAGTCTTTATCTTCTCTGATTCAAATAGGACAGATGGCCCAGAAGAGATTAAGAGACCTCCTGAGACACATTTCATAAAAACTGGGAGGTCTGTTATAGTTCAATAGTTATGTGATCTTTATTCTAAAAATGATATAATAGTTATGATTGGAACAGCTTGGACATTTCAGATTTTATTACCAATTAACCTTCAAAATCATATAATGATTACAGACGTAGCTGACAGTTTTTTTTCATTTAGTTTATAACACTGAATAATTTTAGTAGTCTAAAATTAAACTATATAAAAAAAATCTTCCTTTCTGTTTCTGATTAAACCAAAAACCTCTCTAGGTTTACTTATCAGGACTACTAATTTAGAGATCATTTCAGTCAGCTACCATTGCGCAGTCAAGGTGTCACTTCAGAGGGACAAAAAAATTCTTTAAGCTCAGGATTCCCATATGATGAAATGACTTGCTGGTAAACAATGAGCTTGTAGACATGTTCCATGTTTCGGGTCTAAGCAATGATGAAACCAAATTGTGACAAAATTGTTTCTTTAGATGGTTGGGGACTTTTTGTTTGCTTGTTCAATTTTGAATTTGTTGTCTGGAGTGAGATGTGCTATGTTTTTGTGGTATCTCTTTACATTGTAAGAAACATTGAAAGAAAAGACAAGGGAAAGACAGAAATTCATATTTGCCATGGGAATGGCTAATCTGTTAGTAAAGCACTAGTTCCCCTCAAGCAAATATAGAACTTTAGAAAGCAAATAACTTTATTGAGAGAACTTTTAAAACAGTCATTACTTTCAAATACGGTATTCATCACTTCTTAGGATGAGTAAGGAAGCAATGGTTCAACAGGAGAGAGAAGTAGGGACTGTGCCCTCAGACTACAATATGAGTCTTTGTGCCACCAAAATATCTCTAAAATAGGAAACAAAGCACAAAAGTAGAGGAGATGATTTTTGTTACATCAGAGCAGGAACTGCTTCCTGGACTTGGAGAGAGAGAGACTTTTACAAGAGCAAATAAATCAACATTGTGACCAATAATATAATGAATGCTTATAACAAATTTGGTTTAACACATTCTAGTCAAATCTGGCATTATCTGAACCCTTCAAACCCCACACTGGGTGTAAAAAAGGACTGTAAAGGTTTAACCCAGCAGGCAGTTAAACATCATATAACTGCTCCTCATTCCCCACCCCTCAACCCTTCCCCTACCATCGGGATGGGAAAGAGAATTGTGGAAAAAAAAAACAGTAAAATTCAGGAGCGAAGATAAAAACAGTTCAGTAAGAAAAGTAAGAGAAAGTAATACTAAGATTAGAATTAGAATACACAAAACAAGTGATGTGCAATGTAACTGTTCACCACCCACTGATACCCAGCCAGTTCCCAAGCAGTAGCCCCCAGCTAGCTTTTCCCCAGATATACTGAACATGACATAATGTAATAGGGACTACCATATGACACAGCCAGCTGTCCTGGCTGTATCATGTCCCAGACCCTTGTGCACCCAACCTGCTTGTTGATACTCTGTGTGAGAAGCTGAAAAGTCCCTGATTTAATGTAAATGCTGCTTAGCAATAACTAAAACATCAGTGTGTTATCAACATTATTCTCATCCTAAATCCAGACACTGCACTGTATCAGCTACTAGGAGGAAAATTAACTTTATTCCAGATAAAACCAGGACAACCAATTAAATGAAAATTTCTGACAGAAAAAAAAAATAAAAAATGAGCATTTATAGACCAAAAATAAATATCTTTCTTCCAGTTACAAGACTGAATTTTATAAAGAGGAAAACCAATCTGGAATTTGGAGCTCTTAACACTTTAGATATCTAGCTGAGATATTACCTGAATTACATTGTAGATGCTCACATCTAGAAAGAAGACACCAACTCAAGTAATCTATAAGAACCGTCTGCAGTCCTGGTCAGCAGAGGAAAGCAGATATCTATCAACTTCAGAGGAAGATCCTGCTTAAGTCTTTTCTTCATTTGCCTTGGTGGACAATTCAGCTGTGATGATTTTTTCCCAGATAAGTTTCTTAATCATTCTGTTTCAATCACATTCTCTTCTTTTTTTTTTTTTTTTTTATTTTTTATTTTTGAACAAGGGAGCCTGCATTTTCTGCCACAGAAAGGCCCCTTCAGTCTGCTAATTCCATAGCTGGAGGAGCTTTCAGCCTTGTCTGTACCTACATATCTACCTTTATTCCTGGCTTCGTTGGGCGAAGCNTTTTCTTTTTTTTTTTTTTTTTTATTTTTTATTTTTGCAAAGCAAGAAACACATGAATAGGGCAAAATAGCCAATGGGTTTAAACCTCTCTTCATGCAGAGGATAGTCTAGACATCAGGTGTTCTACCTCCTAAATGAGCTGTTTAATGTTAGGTTGTGGCAGTCACAGTGAGATAGGTTGCATTTAATTTGATCCTTCATATATTTAACCTTCAAGTTTTCATCAGAGATTGTAATCTCAGACTGACTATATCATGGTAACACTCAAAAAAGGAGAGTAATTGTACTGTGCATGTCATTCTATCCACTCACGGGTATTTAAATATTGGAAATCTTTAAAGATGAATAAGGAATGGCTGAAAGAACAAATTTCATCAACCTACCAGATTAAGGAGAAAAATTCTAGGAAGTAGATGGGTTGGATCAATGGATAGGACTTCAGTTTTCATGTACTCTGAATCACACAGGAAAACCTAGAGCAAAGAAATGGTTAATTTCCTCCAAGCACTGACAACCTGGATGAGGGTATCGAGTACACCCTCAGTAAATTTGTAGATGACACGAAGTTGGTTGTCAGTGTTGATCTGCCTGAGGGTAGGAAAACTCTACAGAAGGATCTAGATAGTCTGGATTGATGAGCTGTGAGCAATTGTATGAGGTTCGACAAGGCTGAGTGCTGAGTCCTGCACTTGGATCACTTCTGCCACCAAGTGGCAGAATCACCATTACTAGAAGTGTTCAAAAAATAGGTAGACGAGGCCCTTGGTGACATGATTTAGTGGCTGACTTGACAGTCAATGGGGAACAGTTGGACTTGATGATCTTAAAGGTCTTTTCTGACCTAGCTGATTCTGATTCCATGATTGCTCCAGCCTGATGCTCTCAACTTGTTTTTGCCAGTTAGTGGCACAGGTTTTTCTGATAAAGCAACTGATTTTATTTAATTTTCTTAAGATCTTCATATTGTGCTGATCACTATTGAATTTAGGTGCATTCATGAAACAGCGCAAAATAACACATGCAAGTAGATATTCAAACAAAGTTCCATATGAGAAGGTTTGAATGGAACAGTGTGTGGGGAAGAAGTGGGAATTGCCCTGGCATTGTAAGTAAGAGTTTTGGTAGCAAAAATCTAGTAATTTTTGAATGTCTTCTGGATTAGTAGCAGTTATTCAAGGAATGGGTTGCCCAGGGAGGTTGTGAGTGCTCCATCCCTGGCAGTGTTCAAGGCCAGGTTGGATGAAGCATTGGGTGACATGGTTTAGTGCGAGGTGTCCCTGCTTATGGCAGGGGGATTGGAACTAGATGATCTTAAGGTCCTTTCCAACCGTAACTATTCTATGGTTCTATGATTCTATGACTGCTGTATCTCTTTATAGCCATCAGTGAAGGGAGCATGTTAAGGCAGTGTTTCTATAGCAACTCCTTACCACTGCAGTCTACCTACAGCTCCTAATGCATGTACACAAGGCAGTTTTTAAAATCTTGCAACCGATCTTTTGGACACATTATTAGTGCCTCAAAGATTAAATGGTCAGAGACTTCAGACACTGAAGCAATTAAAGAGTGGGTGGTAGCTGAAATCAAATTTGCTCCAGTATTGCTCCTCAGTTCCCCTTAGCACTTTTTATTGAGTTACAGTGGAATCCATTCAAGAAAGTGTTAAGTAATTTAGGATCCATGTGAAACAACTGTGGAAAGTTATGGAAGGGACCTCTGGCCATTACAACCTGGTGCCAGAAGCATTCCAGTGACCTATTACAAGATGTTTAACTGGAAAAAAGCATAGATTCACTCAAGAGGATAATTAAACACATATACCCTTTCAGATGTTCATTTCTTTAACTTCTTGGACTTGTGGGTGAATATATACCAAAATTTATCAGATGGATCCAACTTGATCCTCTTAAGATAGTGTATTAAGTAAAATAGGGGGTTGGTGGATACACTGGTCCATATGTGAGGATATGAAAACCTTCATTTTTCCTCAACCCATTTCCATTGTGAATGACTGATGAAGAGAAAACTCCCTCTCAATAGAACATGTTTAAAAGGATACTTATTTTTTCCATGTTGGTTTCATTGTGCGTTCCTCTCTAGTGCTCTATATTGGCTGTCTGTCAAGGTCATATGCACTGAATTTCAAATGTTACTCATATCCTTTCCTCAATAGCTCATTAGAGGATTTTAAATATTAACTTATATTACCACAGAGACAGCAACAGTATCTGCATCTGTATGTGAGCAGGTGATCACAACTTCACAGAACTGAAGTAACACAAGATATCACTGCCGTACTTGTCAAGAGACCCTAATCCCCAGAAAATTCAGATTACTACTTCTAGGAATTTTCCTATGGGAAATATTCTAAATCTATGCTAAATATTTCCACAGTAATACAACAACATATCAAAAAAATATAATTTCCTGGTTTTTGCATTGTGACTGTTGAAATGGCACGGGAAGTCAAATGAACTCTTGCTTGAGATGAACAAGTTATTACTTCAAATTGGTCAGTACAGTTGAGATGGGATAACAGTTGCTATTATTTTGACTGTAAATTTGTAACGAGAATCCCAGACTGGCATTCTAAACCACAGAACTATATAAATGGAACAGGGTTTTGTATATCTGTATTTCCCCTCTGGGTCCTCTTGTGTAAACAGATATCTTACTTTTATTTAGTAGAAGTCCAACTGTGGTTATTATCTCAAGGCTATCTATCCTATAATTATTATTGTTACCTGGGTGAATAAGCAGTAATTTCTTGTACAAGTCTCACATTTCAATATTTCTCTGCTAAAAATATTAGCTGTAAGTAGACCATATGAAGAGTGAGAATATGATTTATCTAAAGCATTCTTTCTTCAGTAATAAATGAGGCACGGTATAAATGAATTTTGTGTTTGTGTTTTATGTACTTTTTTTTTAAGTAGTTTTTGGAAGCATTTGCATTTTATCCTTTGCTTAGATTTAACTAAATGGAACAAGATACACCACTGTATAAAGGAAAAAATGCCAAAGGTCTGTTTCAAATAAGTTTTCAGCAAGTGTTTATGTAAAGTGAGACATAACTATTTTTTAGAAATGACTACTATTTAGAACTGAAATTTAATTTAAGGCCCCACATAAAACTGTTGTAGTTCAAGCAGTCTCCATTTGTCATTCCATTTTTATATTATGATTTCTTTTTATAAAGAGTGAGTACACTTTCCTGTTTCACATTTTCTTTGTTCCCTATGCCCTGGTGTTCACAAAAGAAAACTACGAGAGGTTCAAATTCCCTTTCAGTTTTTCTTTACATGTAGGTCATGGAATTAGAATCTTGAGAAGACATGAAGAATCTTGAGAAGGTATTTATGAAAATTAATTTTTAATAAAATTTCTGGTCCTGAAAATATGCATATGCATGATTAACTTTATAGTTGCCTCGATTGAAACTATTGCTACTAATGCTCAATCAATTAACTTTTCCTCTTTAGATTTGCAAGCTTTTGGAACATTAAGATCTGTACGGCTTATACCACATAATAATTCCTAAAATTTGCAATATCCTTTTCTAAAGCAAAACATTTCTTCAAGTATTGTGTGTATATTTAGTGACCTAGATTATAGGTCTAGTGCTTTTATTTCTTTCTCTTAATTTAAAATAAAAAGGTCAGAATTTAAAACCTCAATACTAATCTGGAATTCTCTCTCTTTTTTTTTTTTTTTTTCCCTAAGA
>NDXB01007182.1:0-37035 GCA_002631895.1 Agapornis roseicollis | reverse complement strand
TTTAATTTGGAATTCTCTCTTTTTTTTTTTTTTTTTTCCCTAAGAAATGTAATCAAGTTGAGATTAAACTATTGGAATGTGTCTCCATGGAATCTATCTAGCAGAGATTAGACACTACAGAAAACAGTAGAACTGCTTCTTTTAAAGCCAAGGGAGGGTTGGCAGCTGTATCAGAAAGGTGATTGTTTAAATGATCTTGGGGGCTCTTGGAAACTTCCTGAATATTATATTTAAGGGAAAGAATTTACGTTTTTTACAGGAAATAGAATGCTGGTGCTTTTCCATTAGACTGAAAACACATTTCCTCTTATCTAGCATAAACATGCACGATGAAAGTGCAGATGATATTTTTAAAGTGAAACTCTTTTCATAAATATTTAACTTTGCATAGATTATTGTTAAGCTTAGGGCCACATGCATTTACCAGGAGATAGGGAAATAAATGTAGAATGCAAAGCTTAACGAATGCTGCTTTTATGACTACAGCTTTGCTAGATCTTATCTTTGCATGTAGAAAACGACAATGGAAACATCCCCTCTGTGCCCCCTGAGATCACAGGGATAAAAGTTCCTTAGTACAGTGATTGACATGTTCATCTAAATGCATTTTCTTCCACTGTATGAGAAAACCTCTATCTTCTATACACAAAAAATAAGCAACAACCTTTGCTGTTCTTAAACCAGGGAGAACTCATGCAACTACTCTTCTGGTGTTTGCAAAAATGTCTTATTATGAATGGTCTTCATATTTCCTCTCAAGAAACACAGACCTCTGCTCTAACACAGTGACTGCATATTACAGCAGTGGATGATAATCCTGTCAGCCTGGTTGCTGACTCACCTCCCAAGCAACAGAAATTTTCCAGAGAAGGATGTCCAAACTTAGCATGTTTGCAAGCTCTGCTCTTCTGAAGGAGAAGTTATGTCAGAGGCTATATAAAATCCCAACAGACAGGGCCATGGGAATCTTATCCAAGATAGATAGTGATCCAAGTAATCCAGTACCTAGGAAGTATGCTTAGACCTTATCTTCATATTTTGCTTACTTTCAGCTCTGTGCAAACTATGTATGGCTCCTCCCTTTGACAAACTCAAGCTATGGCCAGCTGCACAGGCAGAATTTAATTTCTCTGCCAATATGCCCTAGAAGGCATGTTAGTTATCTCCAACCAAATTAAGAAGTGATCGTGATGGATGAGTAAGGAGACATTTGTTCTGTTTTGTATTTCATCATTCCCATTGGTGTATGCAAAAATAGATTTATTAAATACTCCTTTCATAAATTAAGCTACAGCTCTTTTGTCTGTGGAAGTAAGCACTGTAAATCTTGCATAGAGTTTGAAGACTCAGGTCCCACCTTAGACTGAAAAAAACAATTTGAAGTAATAGAGACAAAAAACAAGAGAGTAAGTGACATTAGTGTGATAGTCTTAGACAAAAACTCAGTGCAGTAGAATGACAGAGGTTCAAGATACTAACCAGACACCAAGAAGATCTTAGTTCACTTCTTAACTTCCCAACAACCTTTCTTCGACAATGTCAATAATCCCTCTACTGCAACCCTGCACTTTACAAAATAGATAACACTTGTATTTACTCCATTACTTAAGCTCAAATCTTCATGATGCAGGAACTACTCACATGCATCCTCACTGGTATGCATAGCATACTGATTTTAGTATGATATACTAATCACATTTGTACCATTATATGTAGTACTAAATTTATTTGCCTACATTGCTAGGCTGTAAACAGCTACATGTCAATATTGAGCACTCAGATGTGCAAAGTTTCAAAAAATGCTTTAAATTATCCAAATTAGGCATTTTAGTGCTGCATGTTGTAATTTTAGTTGTGTCAGCACTTCTGTTATCTTATTTTTCACCAATCTCTAATTAACTTGTACAAAATTCATTCTACATTTGATAGTAGAAGATCCTAATGCAAAATTGCTTACCAGCATGGGAAAAAATATAGCTTAGTTGAAAGTTTACTGTTACGCAACAAGAAGCTTTTTAGTGTTCTTATTTGTCCTTCTACAATAGAGAGCCCTTATTTGGCCTATCCCACTGGAAGAATGAACAAATGATAAAGAATATTAGTAATCTCTGAATCTACCTCCTATATTTTTTCCTTTTCAAAATTCTCTCCTCTCAACTTGTATGCTGATCACCCTTTGGCATTGTTAGGATAATGCTATAACTCTACAAAAATTGATCAAAACCAGTATAACCACTTTTTTAGTCCTTAGTAATCTTCCAGTTAGTTAATCCTACTTCTTTTAAGTTCTATTCCTTAATAAGACTAGGTACCTCTAGAGGGTGACAGATCCCACTCATGGTCAATATTTTTCACTATTATTTGCTTCAGAATGATGTCTTACAATGAGCATGGTTATTTACTTGCATCTGTTCACAGGAAGTATTAATATGCACTCTATGTCTTTCAGAATGGACACTACATGTGAATGGAGCTATAGAAAAAAAAGGAACAAGTCTTCTATTATGGTTTCTTTGTTAATGACTTTCCGTGAATCATCCTAAAAATAATATTTTTGTTTACAGATCAGTTTTAGGGACTGTAGTGATAGGACAAGGGATAACGGGTTCAAACTTAAACAGGAGAAGTTTAGATTGGATATAAGAAAGTTCTTTACTGTGAGGGTGATGAGGCACTAGAATGGGTTGCCCAGGGAAGTTGTGAATGTTCCATCCCTGGCTATGTTCAAGGCCAGGTTGGAGAGACCCTTGGGTGACATGGTTTAGTGTGAGGTGTCCCTGTCCATGGCAGGGTGCTTGGAACTAGATCATCTTAAGGTCCTTTCCAACCCTAACTCTTCTATGATTCTATAATTCCATCAGCTTTTTAAGCTTTCACAGGTTCTTCAAGACATTCATATACTGGTTTGCCAGTGCCTGAACTGGATTTCTAACAGCCTTAGGAAACAGATTAAAGATTTACTAAATAGTACAAAATTAATTGTGGAAGCTATTCTATAACTTTGCTGAAAATATGATAGTAGAAAATGATTACAAAGGGAAAATGTAAAACTGAACATGTCCATAAGAAGAAGGAAGTGTTCACATCACATTTCACTAATGGTCAGTCTCAGCTGAGATGACAGTTCTGGTCAGTTAGTTTAGGGTTTAATCTGTTAGGCAATTAGAAATTGTCAAATGCATATTTGTGCAATTAATAAATACATATTGTGACATACAACTGATATGTAGAAATAAAATGATGTCTCAGTATGTTGAGTTTATTATGATTCATTGAAGATAAAAACAGCAGATTCCAAATGGGAATTTCCTTCAGAAAGTGCTGTAGAAATGCTGTGAAATAGTTTCTGCAGCACATAGTTCATTGATAAATCTGCATTATTTTCCTGTTTCCTTTAGAATAAAATCTGCTGTAGAAGTTGCTTTATATTTATACTCAAGGAATGATCCAAGAAAAGGGGAACAAAACTGGTCTTTCCAAAGTATCATAATCTTTTCCTGGTAATTTGTAAATTCATGTTTTAATATTGGCCCAAAACATCTTCAAAATACTCAGTGTCAAGAGAAGCTGAGTGCATATTTCTTACTAGTTTCTCCAGCCATATGGATGAAACATTCTCTTGAGACAGAAGGATAGATCCTCTGGAGATCTAGGCTTTTGTGGTAGTATTGCTTATAAGAATTTGTAGAGACAAGTGTTTACAAAAGAATTAATGTTGAACTTCAAGTTATTGCTTGTGGTTGAAGTATCCAGCATGGTAATCTGTTTATTTTGTCTTCCAGTAGAAGACAAAACAACTTGCTAGTTTTACATTACCTCTATTTGTTTCAAATTAAGGTTTCAGTTGTACAACAGCCTACTCACTCACAGAGGGATTCCTGCTGTTGGCAGGAAGGGAAGAAAACCTTGATGAGTTGGAGCCATGTAGCTGCTAATCTGCTTAAAGATGCAAAAGAAAACTGTGGTTCAAACACTCAAGTCCTGTTCAAGTGAGTATTTCATTACTAATTCTATGATCTTTGAAAATACTATTGAAATAGTGTCCCTTTATACATAAAAATAATGACATGGTATTTATGTGATCACTACTACCTTCACCACACATTTTGAATATGAAGATGTTCTCAACACTGTCTGTTCAAAGACCATTCTGATATATCAGACTCTTAAAAATAAAATAGGTGGAATCCTTTGGTTTTTTGTGCATGAAAGGAATACAGTTTTATGGAACTATTATAAGATTTGATTTAGTAAACAGTAAATTTCATTGAAATTCTTTTTCCATTTAAATTTGTCAGGGTTTAAACCCAACTACTAATTAAATAGCACTCAGCTGCTTGCTCTTCCTCTCCCTTTCCCCTCCCCAGGCAGAATAAAGAGGAGAATCAGAACTTGAAACATTAAAGGTATTACAAGACTAAAGAATAAGGCTATGTTTGATTTTAGCAGTAATACACTGCCTCATGACTATAACCATGTGAGAAAAAAACAGGAGAATTATCAGCTAAGATAGATTTCAGTGACATTTTCTATGACAAAGTAAATTATGGATCCTGTTAATACTGATTTTTTACATTTTTCTGTCTCAATACCACAGAAGAATTACTTCTTCAGTCTTTTCATATCAGGATTTTTTCAAGGAGCCAAAAGGTTCCAAGCAGTATTTGCATTCTTGCTTTACAAATTCCAGTGCCTCAGACTGGCTGCATGTACTCAAGGAAACTTTCTTGGAGGAGGAGAGCTGGTTTGATGCCTTCAGTGCCAGATAAACTGTACAATCTCTTGTGGGGAAAAGAATCAGACTGGATGCTAATTGCACTATCCTAGTCCTTGCACATATGGTCCATGTGTGGCTTTCTGAGCCCATCCTGCTCCTGCCAACCAACTCTGTGACTAGATTACATCACTTTTGGATTGTCCATGGTTCCAGAGGTGCTTCAGTGTCTTGAATACTTCTTCAGGTAAAGAAAATTATGCCAGATATTTTAATTTCAAGAGACTTGGATCAAATTCTGCCATGGTTTATTTTTTTACGCTGACTCACTGAAAAGAAAGGGAAAAATACACTTTTTACAAGTACATCAGTTTTGATCAGCTGCACTTACTTTAACAGAGGGTGCTGGTTTTGGTTAACTAGTTATTTAGATAAACAGTATCAACAAGTGGATTTTTTTCATCTGGTTGTCTATGGCATTCAGGAGAATACTGTAGGCAAATGTATGGATTCTCAATTTAAATGTTTCAATTACGAATGAAAAGGAGTTTAAGAATGGAAAGAGAGCATAAATACAGATATAACACTGAAATAATTTTTAGGTGTGAAAAATTGACTTGTATTATAAAACTGCCAATTCTTTTTCAGTGGGTACCTGTAAAGTGATAGAGGCCAAATACAACCAAAATAACAGTATGCAATAAAGGCTATATAATGCTTATACATTAAGTAAGCAAAGTAGAAATTTGCCAATTTTTAAATTCTGACAGTGGCAGACTTATTATATGACAATATGTATTTACCTTAGTAATATATTAAATGGCCATATATTTACATTGCTAAATTATTTCTGTAATTAGTATTTAGTGATGATAGCTAGAGATCTTTAGTAGACATTAAGGTGCAGTACATATCTATTTATTATCAGACAAAATTCTTTCAGTGCTCATTTTTGCTGAAGAAGAAATTGTGATTCTGGACATTAATTGATCATTATGATTGTAAACGCAAGTATCAAAACAGACTGTAACATCCGGAATGTTACATTAACAGAGGCAAAAATATCCCACTCATCCATGGAAAGGGATCAATTAAATGTAATGTCCAACATCTAAACAATATGTGGAATAAATTTTATAGTCAGTAAGAGGCAGGTAAAAAGCCACAGATCCTTGACACGGTACCTTGTATGGTTCAAGTGGGTTAAGTTTGATTTCGATCATCTGCATAATTAAAGTCTTTTAACTCTGTTTTATGAATATAAGGGAGATTTTGGCTGCATGATATGCTTCAGCAACTGCTGGTTTGAAAGACAGCACTTCAGACAATAAGGAAGCTTAAAATAAGCCTTGTGATGGGTAATAAGTATGTCAAAGATTAGATCTTCCATAAAAGGTATTTCCTTTAAGTTTTTGTTGACAGTGCAAACAGTTGGGTGAAATCTTACCATCTGAACCTTTCTAATGTTTTGTAAATTTAAATGATGTATGGTGCTGTTCTGCAAAAAAGGGGGAGCATTAAGGATCCTTACCTCTGCTTAAAAGAAATCTAGTTGTCTCTAAGGAAGTGTATATTAACTGAGGCATGAAAGTTACCTTATAGCAATCTTCACCTGAGGTGCATAATGTACAGTCAAAACTGAAACAGAAACCGTCCATACCAGCAGTCATGTAGAACAACTTGACGGTTGACTTGCATTCCTCTATTTCTTGTAATTTTGCAAGGCAAAATGCAAGATTTAAAAATCCAAAGGCAATAAATCCATAATTGTCACTATTTTATTATTCCCAAAGGATTAAAAGAGACAGAAATTAAGTCCTTTGTGATAAACAAGAATGTAAATGATAACATGCCTCATTTTGGGTAGGCAGAGTAAATTAAATAAAAACTAATACCTGTGAAGATGGAAGTAGCTAGATGAAAATTGTTATTGGTAAGTGCTAAGACACCTACTAATACTAGAGAATATACTTACTTCAAGTTAGTAACCTGATATAATTTCTATTTTCCAAATAGCCTCAAGACAAAAAATGGAGTATAAAAACATTCGCTAGTTTAATAAAAATAAAATAAACAAGTGCCAGAATACCTACACTCACAATAACAGCTGATCTTGAAAGTTTTACCTGAGAACCAAAGGAAGAGTATGACAAAATGACAAAATATGTGTATAAGTAAGTTATTCAAAAGGGGGGCTGGGAAGAGGAAGGGAGGCAAGGAAGGCAACACAATAAGAAAAGAAAGTGGACTTGCAAGTCTGAACCATTACATCTCATCAAGAATGTATCATCATGAGTCCCAGTGGAAAAATTGTAAACTGATAAAAGAATAAAGACATCTGATATAAGGTTTGTTCAAAATCTGATGGTGAAAAAGCAATTTTCTACAAGAATACTAGGGGGTTTTTTGATCAAAATATTTTTTAAAAGAATATATTCCTAGCATGAGTAGCAGAATATTGTTTTCATTTACTTTTTGTATTCAGGCCTGGTATTTATGTTTTATGTAACATGTCTCCAAAAATAGAGTAGATATTCAGTTTATTTATCTCACTGAAGTAATTTTAGGTCCATTTCCCATTAGTTTTTAAGGTTTTTTTAACCTTTCTAAAAAGTCTCTTAGAGAAACAAGTTTACACCTGTGTCCAGCTTTTTCCAAAATTCAGTATTTTTCTCCTTAAGGTGTGCAGTTTACCCATGACCAAAATCTCAGCTTTGTTGGATAAGAACCTTACCTTTTCCTGGAGGGGCATGAGTCCCAGACCTTGCCCAGCACAGCATCCCAGAGGGACAGCTCCTTGTTGGAGTAATCTGCCACAAGATTTCCCTCCATTGACATTTTCTGCTGTCACAATGACAAGTTTGAAAAAAGCTGGTTAAAATGGCCTTTACACTTAAAATGCATTTCTTATATTTCTGAGGTAAAGCAGAAGCCCATCTGCTTGGTGTTGGATTCTCAAATACAGATACAAATTCAAGAAAATCAATTTTGATTGAGATCACTATGAGATCCTAAATGCTAGTGAAAAATTCATTCTTGGAAACAGCATCAAGTTGTAGGGCTGCATGGCATCTTATTTAGAATAAACTTCAGAAAGAACACATACAGCACCATACAGACCAAAAATATCTATTTGCTTTAATAGTTTCTTCAATGCTAAAGCATTTACTTTAGAAGTCAGCTTTTGTTTGGCTCTTTGTCTTTCATGGAATATAATCCTGACAAATAACCTACTAAAGTAATTGCATCCAATAGACAAATAGTCCAGAATGTAAAATGTACTAAATCCTTGAGGTTTTACAAAGTCTTTTATTCACCTGATATTGCAAGGAAATGCTCAGATGCAGAGACATTAAAAAGTTTGCTATGGATTTTTGTGTCATAGAAAAGCTGCCTCGAAGTTGCCATTCAAAAAAAAATAAAAAACCAAACCCAAAACAACAAACAAAGAAAAAAAAATCAAAAAACCCCATCAATCAAAAGAATAGAGTCTTCCACTATATTCCCAAAGAGGCAAATACATAAAGATAAATTAACAGATGCATAAGAAGCCCTATGTGATGCTGATCACAAACATATTAAGACCTTAAAGAAAATAATGTGATGCGGGAAACAAAACACAGGTTTACCACTCATTTCCTGAAAATCAGGTGAATTACCAGGTAGTATCCACATACATGATTTGGTGGTTTTCTTAAGAAAAATTAACTATTATTATACAATAAAAATAGTTATGTGTAGTGGAGGTGTATGAAACTTTATAAGAAGGAAATTTTCATAAAGCAAGTATTATTTTAAACTAGAACCAGGAATTAACTAATACAACACTGTCCTGGGTTCAGCAGTTGCAGTCAGTTTTTCTTCTCTTTAGTAACTGGTGTTTTGACTTAACCCGGGAACAAGGCTAATAAGGCCAATGTTTTTGGTTGTTGCTGAGAGATGTTTGCCCTGACCAAGGACTTTGTGAGCCTCATGCTCTGCCGGGGAGGAGGGGGGCCGAGAGGAAGGAGGGACAGAACCCAAACTGACCAAAGAGGTATTCCATACCATAGCACGTCATGCCCAGGTGGTAACTGGGGGGATCCGGAAGGCCTAACTCTCTGGGGGTTGTTGGAAGAGGTGATCGGTCAGCACTCGGTTGGTGGGGTGTCGTGAGTTATCTGTTGTGGTTGATGGGATGCTGTATTCTTTTCCTTTATCGTTATTATTATTGGTGGTAGCAGCAGTGATTTGTGTTATACCTTAGTTACTAAACTGTTCTTATCTCAACCTGTGGAAGTTGCATTCTTTTGATTCTCCCCCCATCTCTCTGGAAGCAGGGGAGGGCAAGAAAGCGGGGGTTGAGTGAGTGAACAAGCTGCGTGGTTGGTTGGGTTTAAACCACGACAGAAAAAGAAACTTAGGCAGAAAATACATATGTCCTTCTAGGAGAACATAATGTAGCAGCAACAGCACAGCCTTTGAAGATGAACATCCAACCCCTATGTCTGTTACAAGCAGTCACATTCACCATCCCAAAAGCAAGAGCCCACATTAAAACCACAAAACACAGTACAAAAATGTAAACTGTTGAAAAACCTAACACACAATTTCGAAAGTCCTGGGTAAATGAAAAAAATAAATTCTTGTTTCTTTGCATAGGAAGACAAGTCAGATTTTCATATTTGTACTGTTTTGTTTCTGTGCCAAACCTTGGATACAGCAATCAATTACAAGGGCCTCTTTGCAGAAGTAATGTAGACTGATTAGATATTGGCAAGTATGAAATTGTTTTAACATCTGTAACAGTGCAATAACATCCAAATATTTTTAACTGTCCATGTGTTTAAAGGCCAAATGCCTGATTTGCAGATGGAAGTCAGAATTACACGTGCAGAGATTCTTGAGCTGCATGGGTTGGTTTGGCATTTCATGCACACATATTGGGAAAACATTTTACATGAATACTTGAAAACATTTGTTGCATATGTTTTATTTCCTGTGTTTATTATCATTTGTCGCTTTCTCTCATATAACTCTTTAAAAAATATAATAATGAATTACTATGGCTAGATTAAGTTCTTAGGCTCAGGGGTCAGTGAGAGGAGGGAAAATACTTCAGAAACTCTCCTAGGAAACAGGAATCTGATAATTCCTTCCTGCTCCCTGTGACACTCACTTCCCGTATTGACTTCTTAATTCCTGGGACTCCCCTGGCTCAGTGACCCTCTATCAGGTAGTACAGCCTACCCCAAAAATAAGCTGAAACCCACTTGTCTGTCCTATATTCACCATGCCACATGGGGTACCAAGCTGGTAGACTCAGACTGAGAAGCCATAACAGGCATTAATACCATCCTATCCTCACTGACAGTCTGAGATGCAATGCTTGGCCCTGACCTGATTTCAGCTGTAACAGTTATTTTTCTCCTCCCTAGTAGCTGATGCAGTGTTGTTTTTTGGCTTCAGTCTGAGAACAATGCTGACAACATGCTGATGTTTTAGCTGTTGCTAACTATTGCTTACTCTGACCAAAGACTTTTCAGTCTCATGCTCTGCCAAGGAGGAGCACAAGAAACCAGGAGGAAACAGATACAGGACACCTGACCCAAAATAGCCAAAGGGCTATTCCATACCACAGCATGTCATGCCCAGTATATAAACTAGAGAGAATTATCCAGAAGGCCCAGATCACTGCTCAGGCTGGGTATTGGTAGGCAGGTGGTGAGCAATTGTATTATGGATCTCTGCTCTTTATTGTTTTTTTTTCCCTTTCCCCTTTTAGTTTTGTATTCTCTCTCCTTATTTTCCTTATTATTAGTAGTAGTAGCAATTTTATTTTATATTTTAGTTACTGGACTGTTCTTAACCCATGGGATTTCATTCTTTTGATTCTCCTCCCCATCCTGCTGGGAGAGGGTTAGCAAGCAGCTGCTTGGTTCTGAGTTACCTGCTGGGTTTAAACCACAACAGGGCCAACAAGGGATTGAAGTCAAATTCTCCCTAAAACGTGAAACCTGAGTGCTCTATGCAATGGTTTTGATGCTATCCAGTAAGTGTGATTTAAGGCCAGATCTTGGTATAGTCCTTCTGTGTCCAGAGGAACATGAATCCTTCGAAATAGCACTCTCTTTCTCACAGGAAAAAAAAAAAATTATTTCCACCAGGAATCAGATCACATCTAGACTCATGATTCAGAGAGTGAATACTTGATAGGTAGTGAAGCAGATGGATAAGGAGTGAAATGTCGAAATATTCCCTTAGTTAACTAAGATAGGAGTGTAGTCTACCCTCTAAAGTATTATTTTGTGTTATTCAGCTTTATTTCCAGGAGCTCATTGTTTTGATATGCCTTTTTTCTTTTTTCCTGATGATGTAATACTTGGAAGCAGAATTCTCCTTCAGCATGCAAAAATCATACAACTCTGGCTATTTGTTGAAGTTACTAAGAGAAAATAATACGGGGAAGCTTGAGTCTTGAACATAAGCTATAGTCACCTCCATTCTTCATTGTTAACTGAATCCCTGATTTGGATTTGGATTTTCAAAAACATTTCCAAATCTAATCTTTTATAGAAATGGTGATAGCTCCAAATTTCTGGGACTAGCTAGCTGCTAGCTGCTTTTCTGGGGCATTGGACCAAAGGGTCAGTTTCTGGTTCTCTTCTATGTAATAGGATAAGTGCAGCCATTGATTTTACATAATTATATTTATGTAAATATGCTTAATGCTTATGGCAGGGGGGTTGGAACTCGATGATCTTAAGGTCCTTTCCAACCCTAACTATTCTATAATTCTATGATTCAATGTCACAGAAAATATTTATAATTTGATATTTTAATCCACTTACATAGTAATTCATCATTAATTTCTTTCTTCCACTCAACAACTGAGTAAACCCCCAAAAGCTGAAGCCTAAAGCAACTAAAATTGCTTTTTTAGAAAAATTTCATATGAATATCTGATTTTTCTAAAGCCAAAAATAACTCAAATTTACTATAGTAGTTGTATGCTCATATAGAGTTCATAAGGCTATCCCAGGTAGAATTTGTGTCAGTTAACAGTATGTCAACTAAGAAATCCTTCTGTTAGGGTCAAAGGTCTCAAATTAGCTAATTTAAGGTCAGCACAGTGAAAAGCAGATGAATTAAGATGACCCTAGTTACAGTTTTCTGTGTTAAAGCTCTTTTAGTTAATGCTCCCAGGATCTTTTTCTTCCCTGCAGGACACAAACTGCCTCTATTAAAGTCAGTCGAAATTGCTGATATTCTGCTGGGAGGACTAAGGCCTTGAGATTAAGAAGCCCATACTAACACCATCTCAGTTAAGATGCTTTCTTTCAGAAATACCTGTTAAAAACAGCTGCTGAAATGATTTAGGAGTACTCAAGTGCCAGATCACATATTTGTGGTAACTGCTAAGATGTACGCAAAGCACTTCAACACCTGTAAGGCAGTGAGTTTACAGTGGGGAGATACATCTTGTTTTCTTTTTTCTTATTTCTCCTTCTCTTGAAATTGGTGCTGATGCTCTAAAAGCTAGATGACAAAATATGAAACTAAAATACTAATACATAATATTCAGCTATAGATTGTGGATAACAACATCCCACTGACTGATATTACTAGATGAAATGTCCCAAAATGATGTCCAAGTGGTTATCTTTTTATTTTTATTTACTTTACATTTGCTATGAAGACAGTTTGAATACACTGAAGGCATAAAAAATATTATTAAAAAAAAAGTCATTTAAAACCATTTCAGTAAAAAAAAAAAAAAAAAGGGCAGAAATGAGTTTTTCTCCTCCAGTAGTGCTACAGTTACTGAGACACTGGTTCATCTTGTCTAGCTGTCAATTGCAGCAAGAGGTATAGAATTTAAGCATAAAAAAAAAAAAAAAGGGCAGAAATGAGTTTTTCTCCTCCAGTAGTGCTACAGTTACTGAGACACTGTTTCATCTTGTCTAGCTTTCAATTGCAGCAAGAGGTATAGAATTTAAGCATAAAAAAAAAAAAAAAGTGCTAAATTCAAGTTTGTCCTTTAGTTATAATTGTGGTAAGCTGGGTAACAAGGTTGTGCCTGGGTGCACACCTGGTGCACTCGTCATTAACTCCTTGGGTGATCCAGAAACTCCCTGTGTAGACATTTGTGTAGATGAGATAGTGGAGCAATTTAGACAATAGACTGACTTGAGACAGCGATTGACCAAACTCCAAGCCACCCTCTCAATTAAGGATGTGACTAATTGGTGAGGAAGCTCTCCTGGTGGAAATTTTGGACTGCCCTGAAGATTTCCCCAAGGAAATGCTGCAGTGCCTAGACCAATTTCTATGGTTAAATATGTCAGTTAAAAGCATGGGTGGAGAAACGTACTAACTTAGAGACTCTCAGGAGGCTCCTGCTGCAAAATTGATCAGATTGTACTTAGATAAGTCCAATGGATCAGCCTTTTATAGACAGTTAAGAGAATTGGGAGGTGTTTTGTCTGTAGCTTGAAGTAATCTATTGCAGTGGAACCCACATGTGATGGAGGTGTCACTCAGGACCAGTGCCAGATGGACTTCAAGAACTGAGCAGAACAGCAGATCAAGAAGTCTGAGCCTATTCAGCTGAAGACAGTGCTGCAAGGACCCTTGCAATGGAGATGCCTTTGACTGTCTGGACAGCCACTGACTGTTCTGTCCAAGAGATTTGATTCCTCACACAAGCATTACCCTGTGCCAAGATCCCAGTGAACTGGATTTTAACAATCACTCCATCTGTGTCTATGCAACATAATCATCAAAAAGTTAGTTGCCTAGCCTAAACTCAGGGAAGTAGTGTCACCCCCACTGTAAGATATATACCACCTACCTTTTAGACAGCTAAAAATGTGTAATTCACCTATAAATGTAAGAGCGCTATACTAATTATATTGATATGCAGGTGTGCTAAGAGCAATCAGGTTCAGACACGACATCAGTACTGTCTCCTGGATTCTGTGATGCAGCTGTGATGACACAGCTGCAGAGCCTCTTTCCCCCACTATTGCTCTTTTCCTCTTCCCTCACCTCCATCTGTCAGGGCTGGAACATGTCCTTGATTTTTCTCAGATTCCAGCAAAATACCTTACCCAATAAATTTTCATCCAAATATCATTAATTTAAAGCAAATAGACAACTTTGAGAGTAATTTACAGTAGAAATCAATAGAAATTCTAGTGCTCTATGCTGACTAATTCTGCAAAATAAATCAGAAAATGTATGGAAAGAGAAATGAAATCTACTTGGTAAAAAGGAACATTTATTTGTAGTCTGATGATTTAAACTGCTACTGCAGGTAGTAGTACCCTAAGTAACCCAGTCTTGTCTCTATGTCATATCCTCCTTTGTGCTAGCATAACTTTGTAGTGGCAAAAAAAATGAAGAGAGTGAACCTGATAAAAACTCACATGGCAGAAGGAAACAGTTATTTTTCAGCTCCATCAGTTCTCCAGTGTGGTTCATTGAACAGTGGTGAAGTCAGGGCAGGTCTGAGTGGTAAGCATCGTTTCTGGCAGTGTTACTATATGACAGCTTAAAGTACTTACAAACAGCCAGCCCTTGATACCCAGTGTGTTGCATTATAGATGAACCAAGAAATCTTTCCAGAGACTTTAAAGGTCTATTTAATGTTGTATAATACAGAAAGAGGGAGTTATCCAGCAGTTGAGAACTATGGCTGTAAACTTCAGTGATTTACAGCTTCTTAATCAAAGCATGAATAGTCACAAAAAGTAAAAAAAAAATAAAAATACATTGTTTAGAAGTTATCCACAAATAGGCTGTATTTATTACTTGCTGTCTTACAGTAAGTTGAAATCTCCTATGTTATTCTAACCATTTCTTTTTTCAACATAACTAGAAGACTAGCTAGACCAAACTCTTACTAATGAAAAAAATAAAAATATACAATGTTGATACAGTTTTTAAATAATAAGAAAGTCTGGAGTTTCAAAAGCACATTATATAGATTTCATGGTACTCCAGTAATATGCACTTATGGTAATATATTATGCTGCTCTTCTATACTTGCAATGGATCAGATTCTAAAGTCAGTCTTCAAAAGAAAAAAAATTGGTACGAACATTCACAGTTAAGTTTAACTTTAAAAATTTAGTTAAACATTCAGTTTACTTAATGCTTAAACAGAGCATTAAGAAAGTTGAAGAGATAAGAGCTTCCTAACCATTAACACATAAATATATCAGTTCTATATTTTAATTTCACTTTTTAAAACTTAAAACAAGTCAAAACACTCCAAACTGCCTCAAAAAGGAAGAGTAAGGCAATAATTCTTTAATTATAAGAACATTTTAGAAATAGCACAGAAAATCATTTGAATAACACAGTCCGTGTATCTTTTGAATTATGCTCAGCCTTAATAGAAGTCTTGCAAAATCCTTTAGTAAATAATAAAGTCTATAACTAAAAAAAACCCCATGAATTGATAAATTCCTAGTAAATTTTTTTAAACAAACAAGCAAACAAAAAGTCAAGCCTTCTAAAATAAACCAGAAAACCTTTATACCACATGATCTAGAATAGATTTCTCTAAGGTCATAGAAATCATCTTCATATAAGCCTGTGCTAAATAGGTAAAACTTACAGAAGACAGTATCTTCAATACCAGCTTTGTGCTTTAGATTCAGATGTGAGAATTTCAGTTAACATGGCTACTAAAGTTTTCAGATATAGAAAAAGAACCATCAGATCTTGATTTATTCAAGGTATCTCTCATAAAAAAACTCAACAGGTGTTATGATCTCTATCTGTTATGCTCGGTAAGTTGCATGAGATGCTTCTGTCAAAATCCTTGCAGCTAGCACTAAAATGAAATTGTAAAAATATCGTAGAATCATAGACGTGTAGAAGGGATACAACTAGAAGGTCATCTAGTTACAATCCACATGCCATGAGCAGGGGCATCTCCCACTAGACCACTTGATCAAAGTCCCATCCAACCTGACCTTGAACACTTCCAGGGATGGGGCATATTTATAGTTAAAAGACACTAACATTAAGAAAATGTCAGAAAATTTATTATTATAAATTCTCTGTGATTTATTATTAAATGATAGTAATAAATACCTCAAGATTAAAGTATCTTTGCATCAATAAATGGCAAGGAGAAAATTTAAAAACATCATTATGCTCGGTATTACAATTTTGTTCGCCCATTTCTTGCCTACACATATTTGACAATGCAACACTTCTTTATTTTCCACATCCAGTGGATGAATTTAAATTTGAAGCTATATCACCTTGCAATGAAATCTCATCATATCCAGCATGCTAAACAAGGTCAGCAATAGCTTTTTCTACATGGCTAAGAAGCTTCTAAGATCTGTTTAGAGGTGAAATCCAATTGAAGTCAATAACAAAACTTCTATTTACTTCACCAT
Organism: Agapornis roseicollis; assembly: GCA_002631895.1. NCBI lineage: Eukaryota > Metazoa > Chordata > Aves > Psittaciformes > Psittacidae > Agapornis > Agapornis roseicollis. The sequence continues at coordinate 20,919 of NDXB01007182.1, read as the reverse complement.
GTGCTTATAATAAAAGGATGATGTTATTGATTCAGTAGGTAATGCATTTGTGTCTAAATCAGAACTCACCCAATGTCATATTTGGGGCTCTGATTTTAGTATTTTGGGCAAGAGAAGTATTGCATTAGCTTTGAAAATCTATAGGAAAGGGTACCAACAGATAACCTTTCAGAAACACAAATTTGTATTCTGTCTAAGTAGAATTTAAATTCAATAATCTGAACATTTATACCTATCAAAATCCAAAAGAATTTCTCATAGAAGACTTTCTACAAACCTTACTATTCTGAACAATTCCGAGTAGGTTAATTATATTGTTAAACTAAATTATTTGTGTGTTTGTCTGCTTTCCATTCAAAATTACTGGTTTAATACATTTTGATCAATTCCCCTCTGTAAAAGGAGGAGTGAGGGAGATCCTCACACAAATGAATAGCTGTTTAAAAGGTAAAAAACAAGGAAAAATATATCAAAGATGAGATTTTGTAGTGCAGGGCATTTATGAATGGAATTTTAGTGACATCTTTGTTTAGACCAATGAAAACTTAACAAAAGATCCAGAAAGAAAGATTGATAATGGGTTGTCACAGTTGGCAATGAAACATCTGGGAAAACCAAAAAACAGCTGTGAGGACTTGTTGTAGTTTGAACCCAGCCAGGCAGCACGTTCACTCACTCAAGCCCCCCCTTCTGGCCCTCCCCTCTTTCCTCCCCGGCTCCCGGAGGAGTGGGAGGAAAGATGGGCCAAAGAACTCCCACTGGTCAGATAACAACAGTCCAGTAACCAAGGTACAACACAAATCACTATCGCTATCACCAACAATAATAACAATGACAAAGAAAACAAGGGAAGAGGGTACGATACCACCTGCCGAAAACGAGCCCGACCGGGAAATTCCCCCTCCTTCCAGGNGGGCCGAAGAACTCCCACTGGTCAGATAACAACAGTCCAGTAACCAAGGTACAACACAAATCACTATCGCTATCACCAACAATAATAACAATGACAAAGAAAACAAGGGAAGAGGGTACGATACCACCTGCCGAAAACGAGCCCGACCGGGAAATTCCCCCTCCTTCCAGGTAACTCCCAGTTCCCTCCTGGGCATGACGTGCTATGGTATGGAATACCTCTTTGGTCAGTTTGGGTTCTGTCCCTCCTTCCTCCCGGCCCCCCCTTCTCCCCGGCAGAGCATGAGGCTCACAGAGTCCTTGGTCAGGGCAAACATCGCTCAGCAACAACCAAAAACATCGGCCTTATCAGCCTTGTTCCCGGGTAAAGTCAAAACACCAGCTACTAAAAAGAAGAAAAACTGACTGCAGCTACTAAAAAGAAGAAAAACTGACTGCAACTGCTGAACCCAGGACAGGACTGAAGAAGACTCACACAGTCAAATACTTGAGACACCAATGACAAACAAAAGTCAGTGAAGCTAAATGTGAAGCAAAGCATGGTAGAAAAAAACAATCAGATTTTCATAGGTGTAATCAAAGCAGCCTGTTAATGCAGTAGAATGCACCCTTGGGATTACACAAATAGTTATATGAATACTTTAACTCAGTGACAGTCAAAAAGGTAAATAGAGTATTAAGAAAGGAATAGAGAGAAAACCAGAAAATTGTTATACCATTGTATAAATTCAGCTTCATCCCAGATCTCAGATCTTGAATAATGTGTTGATTTTTTTAAGACTGCTTTGGTCTCCTGTTTTCAGTAATAGTATGTTAGAACTGAAGAAAGGCAAATGTTATACTCTTTTTCAAAAAAGCAAGAAGGGATCTACAGGTCAGTCAGTCTCACTCTGGTCCCCAGGAGCTCCCAAGGGAATGAGTTCCCTTAGAAGCCCTTCTGCTGACTGGGAATAGTCAACATATATTTACCCAAAGGTAACATATGCTGGGTCAACCTGACTGATTTCTATGAAGAGTTTAGTAATCTTTAGATGTGGTGGACAGTGTTCACATTGACTTTAACAAGGCTTCAAACCCCATCCCCCACAGTGTCATTGCTGGGACATTATGGATGTATGGACTAGTAGGTAAGTGAAAAATTGGATGGATCATCATACTCAGAAGGTAGTGATTCTTAATATACCTGGAGACTAGTTACAAGTAGAGCTCCTTGCACAATGATCTGGGAATTTATCATGTTTAATACCTTTACCAATGACCTGTAGGTCTAGATGAAGTTCATCTTCATCAGGTTTGTAGGTAACTCTGAGATTGGGTGTGCAGCTGATGTGCTCAAGGACAGGCCTCCAACTGAGGGGCATCTAGAAAGGCTAGAAGAACAGGCTAATAAGATCCTTATGGAATCAAGCAATGACAATTGCAAAGTCCTGTGCTTAAGGCAGACTAGCACCCTGCAGCAGTATAAGCTGGGGACTGATTGCCAGAAAGCAGCTTTGCCAAAAGGGACGTGATGTGCAGCAGGCCAAATATGAATCATCTCTTGGTCCTGGCAGAAAATCTCATTGCATACTGAGCTGTATCAACAAGACAACAGCCAGTAGATCAACGGAAGTGATTATTGCCCTTTACTTAGCAATTAATAGACTCCTTCAGGAATATTATAATCAGTTTTCAGGACCTTGGTATAAGAGGTGTTTATAAAGCTATGTAAGTGCAGCAGAGTCCAAAGTCCAGCAGAAGGTCACCAAGATGTTTGAGGACTGGAGCACTTAACTTTTGAGGAGAAGCTGAAAGAATAGGACTTGTTCAGCCTGGAGATTAGAAAGTAGCAGCTTTCTAATACTTAAGAGGCTACCAAGAAGACAGACCCAGGTTGCTTAGCAGGGTAGGCAGAGACAAGAGACACTGGTAATAAATTGAAAGAGCAAGTTCAAGACGATATAAGGAAAATCATCTGCTCTATGAGAGTAATTAAACAGCATGATATGATGCCCAAAGAAGCTATGTGATCACTGTGTCTGGAAGTTTTCCATACTCAAATAGACAGTGGAAACAAAGCAACTAGGCCTAAATTCTCTGTCCACTCTGCTTTGAGAAAGAGCTTGGGCTAGAGGTTCCTTCCAACCTCAGTAATGTTCATACGTATTTAGTACCCAAATGATTTCTCAGAAATGAATAGCTCATAGCTGAATTTGGCCCAGATGGTGGTACTTGAATAAGCGTGCTCTAGATTGTGATGGGAAACCATATTTAGAAAGTCTAGACAGTTAAGAGTTCAAGTGGAAGAATGTGTTTCTGCAGAGATCAAGTAATGTTCAATGTGCAACAATTTAGATGACAAAAATAGAAATCAAATTTATTAAACTAAAATTAATTTTGGACAGGGCAGATACCAAAATCAAAATATTGTCAAATTAAAGAAATATTTGGAAAGAGAAAAAGTCAATAAACATAAATGCAAGATTCTGTCTTTTGATTAGAATGTTTCTTTGTCCAACGGTCTACATAACGGCAAAAAAATGATCTAGGGAACATTAGCTGAGCATGTATCAACAATATTTTGTAGAGTGTAGATCAGCACAGTGAAATACATCAAACAAACCTGAAAGACAGGTAGTAATATTTGCCTTCTACCAGTGCTAGAACAGCTTCAGCTGGGTCTTTCATGGGCAACAAACTAAAGAAAGATGTGGGTAGAGAAACCCATGGCATAAATTATCAAGAGTAATGTAGGACAAAGATTCACATGACCTGTGAAGATGGCTTGGAAGAACTGTGGTTGTTTAGTCTAGACAGTGAGACAGAAAAGAAACATTATTTCACTTTTGAAATATGTAAAAGGCTCCTGCAAAGTGAAAAAAGAACAATCTGCTTTCTATCTGTGTGGAGGACAGGTCAAGAAGCCATGAGTTGAAATTGCAGCATAAGAGCCTTGCCTGACATTAGGAAAACTTTCTGACTTTAAGAATAGCAAATCACTGAAATAGACTAATAATGGAAGTGGCAATAGTCTGCATCAGCTGTGGACTTTGAGAACAGGCTAGACAGACCCCTGTCAGGGATGCTAAAGGTTTAATTATTTCAGCCTCAGGATAGAGAGACAGAACAGATGACCTCCAGAGTTTTTTTTTAAACCAGAGGCATAGAATCATGGTAAGACTGGAACATGAAGTATCTCTTGCTAAAGGAATGCATAATTTCATAGAAATTGGAAGATTCAGCCTTTCTGAAAAAACACCTTTTAACATATAGCTGTGCTTTCTAATGGTGCTAAGCAGCTCCACTGCTCTTAAGGTGAGGAGCCCTAGGGATAAGACACTGGTTTAGGTACCCTGGGCTTAAGCAATTCCCTATTTTGAAAAGTTGCTCCAGCCAAACACAAATTAAAATAGAATGGATTGAAAGATAGATGGTTGAAGGGAAGATATTTAACAAATGAATGAATGAACTAATATACTCAAAAGATGTGATCCCACTAAGCCTATGAGTACACACAGTCCTGCTTGTGAAATAAGCAGCTGCTTATTTCCAGATGCGGAAGGCAGCAAGAAACCACTGCAAAAGATGTAACCCATCACTAATACCTCTGGTGTTCAGAAGCTCTGGAATTTCTGTCTTGAGTCCCTTTTTTGTTGATGCTTCACTCTGGTTGCAGATGCTTTGGAACAAATGTTAGAATCATCCATATGCCAGCATTTAAATACCCTTGGAAATGGGGCAGTCAGGAGGCAGGAAGATTATATTATACATTGTAAGTTACCTAGAACTTGTACTCCAGTTCACACAAAGCTTTTATAAACATAAGAAAAATCTACAAACTCCCTTTTCTTTCTGTTAAAATTAGTGGATTGTGTTGGTTCTCTGAACAAGAGTTGCTCCAGTAATTATTATATAGCAGCTGAGATGTAAAACCTAGATCTACTGCTGGTGCTAATCAACACAATTACATTCACTTCAGTGGAACTCTGCCAATTGTTCCAGTTCGGTATCAGAACAAAAATCTCATCTGTCTAATAAAATGCATCTATTTTCAATATTGACAGGCAAAATGCTAATAGGGTTTTAGTTTCCCAGTTTGCTTAGAAATATTATTAAAAAAAACCAAAACAGTTTCTATAAAAAAAATCTATCTAATTTATAGTCAGAGTAAGTATAATAGGCTTTTCAAGATAATCTATAAAAAAAAGTAGTTCTCTTCTTAACAGGTTAACACAATTACTCTGCTTTAGAGAAGAAGGGCTGGAACCAGTTGCCCTTTCCACAGGAAAGGTCGAAGTGGAAGGAGAGCTCTGGAACATAGAGCATTTTCAGCAATGCTGAAAATAAGCATCACTCACTGTTACTGTTGGGCAGGAGAAATAACAGCTATAACTGTTCCTTTAGGGTAATGACTGCTTTCCCACAGTCATCTGGTATTCCTTTAATAAGAATAATGAGATTGATTTGCTGAAGTTGAGGCATAGGCAAAATAAATACCAGGGATCATGGTGATTCTATCAGACTGCAGCCAGATATGAGATGCCTATGTAGGCATAGGCATCTTTTGGAGCCAAAAAACCTCCACATTTTCCTCTTAAGAGTCTTTGCCCAAGCCTTCAAATCAGGGCATTTTAATTATTATTGTTTTCAGCCCAAATCCATAAGAGCTTAATGCTTACACCATAATTTACTCAAAACATTGGAGGTATTTACCTATGGGCAATTGTGCACAGCAGCGCACAAGATGAGACCTTCAGCCAGTGTTTCAAAATCATTTGAGGAAATTAGAAACAGTCCTTTCAAGTGTCCTTGAAAATGACAGTCTCAACCTAGACCCCTGTAGTCATGGTAGTTTGTTCAGTCTATTTTCATGTGAATATCAAACAGGCAATTTAGAAGTCTAATTTCTACCCTCCCGTTACTGTCAAAGAGGAATTAGACCATATGAAGTCATCAAGGACTATCTGAGGATTTGCTGTAACACCCATCACCATGGTATCTAAGTGCTTCCTGAAAAGACCTATTAATCACTGTGACTAAGCGTTCCCTCCTACCTGATCTGTCAGCTGAATGGCTGTTACTTCAGCTTCTGATTTATGTTCTCATGATTTACCTTAAATATGGGCATCAAATAAGACACTGAATAAATTCTCTTCTTTTTGAAATCATCACAGAAAAGAGTAAATTTTGCAGATGAATTTGTTTCTACTAGGATGGTGTAGCAAGGTTAGATAAAGAGTAAAGATTTTCTCCCCAGAACTAGGAATTTAAAAATTACACTGGAGTTAACTAGAGCATTTTCTGACAAAACAATTTTCATCAACCACTGTTCCGATTTGTAGAAACATTAAGGTACTGATTCTGACAACATTTTCTCAAATGCAGGATGGAAATTCTCATTATAAATTCTATCACACTGGCTTAACAAATAGGCTGTTGGTCAGTCTTGTGAAATGTAGGATACATAGGTTAGTGTGATAGCCTAATCAAAAGGCTCTCAGATACAGCAGACACTTTCAGTTTGACAAGAAACCTATTTAAGAAATTAGCTAGTCATACCAGTTCATGTATTCAAGGAAAATTTCAATTTTTTTGTGCTTATTTACAATCAAAGGGTTACTACTGTTAGCTTCTTTGCTTCTACCTGAAGTTATATTCAGAATTCCCCTCTGTCCTTGATTAACAACACTTGCTGTCATAAGAAAACCTTGAAGTTTCTAACTGCTACTGCTTCCATTAAGGATAGTGAAGATCCTGTTTACATATTTTTCCTGCTTTCTGATCTTTATCATGGGTCTTGCACTCCTTGCTATATTCAATTTTTTCCAGGTAGCTTTATCACTTTCTCTTCTCCTATACATAAATTTTATAAACAATTTTTTTTTTTTTAATACTATTTTAGATTTTGGGTCTATGACATAAGAAGTGTGGGGTATTTTTTTCTGAAAAACTTTTGGTTGGTATATTATTTTATAGCTATTTTAAATATGTTTACATAAAGCACACTATAATTTTAGAAGTGCACCTGACAATATGGGCTTTCTGACAAATTAAATTAAGGGGTTTTTCTAAAGAAAAGCTTGTGGTTATCTCCTTTTCTCTCCTCTCCTCTCTTCTCCTCTCCTCTCTTCTCCTTTCCTCTCCTCTCCTCTCCTTTCCTTTCCTCCCCGATCCGCTCTGCTCCTCTCTGCTCTTCTCAATTCTCTCGCCCCCAAAGAGCTCAACACCTAGGATCATTTAGCATTCCTTTACACTGGTGTTTAATTAGAGAATGTTTGAACTCTTAAAACTGCTACTCACTCACTTGCATCACCTTTTCAAACTTTTAAACACTTATTTTTATTTTTAGAACTGCTTAATCCCCTTTTTAATAGAAGAAATTGAAGAGGATTAAGCCAATGAGCAGTGATTTGAATACTAAACATAAGCAAAGATGTTCTGACAGCAGCCTGCATAGAGCCATCCAGGAAGGCAATTGCAAAACAGGCAGAAAAATAGAGGGCATTTTAAATATACATGATTCTCAAAAATCACTGTCAATGCCCATGCATACGAAAAGGTTAGAGATGCAGGTTAAGAGAAGCATTCAAATGAAATATGAGGCAAATAGAAAGGAAAGGATCTGGAAACTAAAATTATTAGGGAATGATCCAAAAGGAATAACATACCTTCCTACATCTAACAAACATACAGTTGGTCAGCATTCTGCACCACCTAACCATCAATTTACTGCTATGCAGCATGCCAATTGAAGGCTTCCACTTCAGCAGTGCCTTAAAAATAAGGGAGAAATATGTGAGAAACTGGTAGCAGAAAACCTTCAAGGTCCATTTCTTCAGGAGGGAGCATCAAAGAATAATTTAGGCTAGAAAAAAATTCTAGAAGTGATCTGGTTTAACATTTGCTTTTAGCAGAGCAAAACTCAAGGACTTTTGCTTCATTAGAGCCTGCATCCTATTTTGTGGTGTCTCATATAGATCGCTTCACTGCCACACCTAGGTTTATTTCAGAGTATAATTCAGAAAACTTTTATGGATTGATTATTTAGACTTAATGTAGAGATACTATGCATATATTCTGTGCTATAATTTGCCAAAAATAACCACAAAAGCAAGGAAATAGGTATCTCATAATAAATACCTATGAAGATTCTAGTCATCTGAACATAAATATGCATTCTGTCTCATAATCAATCAGTTTGCCTGAACGTTTATAGAAGAGACATAATCCAGATGACTCTTTTAGATGGCATAGATTATTTTTTTTCTTATGAGAAAAATACTAAATAGTATATAATAGGTAGGCAAAGAAGCCCCTTACAATTTAGTATTTGATAAATATTTCAGAGGTCCCATTGTTGTGTAAGAACTTAGTTATCTCTGTTTCTGAGCTTTCTGCAATTTAAAGCTTCCATGATAACAAATGTTTTGCTGTGTTTGAGATAGCTTTGTCCTTTGGCATCAAAATTATTTCCCTGCAGCAGAACTTCAGTTGTCAGTGGTCTGTAAAAGTGGACCAGCTTTCTTTATGCCAGATGGGATATTTTAGTGAGAGTCTCCTTATTTTGTTCAGCCTGAAGACAGCATTAAAGAAACTCTGAAGCTCAGGGCCCACCTTGTGGCTGAATATGCAAAGAATGATAATGAGTATGAAAGCTCCTTTAGCTCAATGACATTCAAAGTCCTTGCTATCACAATGCCTGACCACTGGAGTTACTGGAATGGAAAAGACTGTTTTGTCACTTAATCAGTGCTTTCCACTCATTGGGATTCAGCCCTAGTCTCTAGTGGCAAGTGTGCTAGGATTTCTACAGCTTTAGGGCTGCAGTAACTCACTTAAGCATAAAAAGGGGTGGGACAGATGAAGAAGATTAAGAAATGCAATGGTTTGTGGAGGTTTGCTCATTTGCATATGTTTTCATCTCCCCCGTGAATGGGCTGGCATTCATTAATTTTGCCTCAAACAGAAACTCTTGTTTGTCACGGAAAGCCCCATGGTATATCTTCTGAATTTGTTCTACATACAGATATTATACCACAGAGAGCAATAAACAGTATTGATTGGTTCTTATCATATTTGAGTGACCCTGACTACTTTGCAGTATTTTTTTTTAATCTCTGTTGCTTAGGCAGTATCCAGGAGAGTGTTGGACCTGTGGTTTGGCTTCTAAGCACATTGTGTCTCCTTAAGAATGAGATTTATATTGGCTTCATCCCAAAGGTGAATATAATGACCTCTTTCACCTTGTCAAAAGGGCAGCCTTGTCAAACTCACAGTAGTCTATATCCTACAGCGCATCCATTTAGCACAGGAGCACAGCCCAAACTGGGACTTCAGAGTGCAGGTACTCAAATGCACAGGTCTGACAAAGACAAATAGCACAGGGATGCACTAACCGAGCAAGGACAAAGGTACACCTTGCCTCCACTGTGTGAGAAATTGACGCCTACTTAGACCTCCCCTGCATGTATTTTACAATGTGAAAGAAGGTTTAATTTTTTGAAGTCCCTGATTTAAGATATAAGAAGCAGAGGAATATTTCTGCTCAACCCCACATTTTCTTTCATTAAGTTTTCCTTTTCTGTATTTCAATTGGCTGGGACTTTATCTTTTTCAGATAGGTAGATAGATTGGGACTCTTAAATAACCTTTTCCTTATTAACAACCTCAATGCTGTCTGCTACAGGTACTTATTTAATAGTTTCTGCTTGGTACTTATTTAATAGTTTCTTCTTAAACCACTGTCCCATACTCTTTATGTTGATAGATCTGATCTGGTTACTGACTCTCCTGATTAAATCAGTTAACACTGAAATTGTGCTGTGAAAAATCTCTAACACAGAATGAATTTCACAGAATAAGATTTACTGAATTTTAGAAAGACTGCATTTCAATTAAAAAAAAAAAAGAATTTTGAATTACTCTTCTGAAAATAAAGAACCAAGACATTTTCAGTTAATGTTTTTGTGACCTTTTTGTAGGACCATATTAATTTTCTATATGATTTTACTTTTGCATAAATAAATTTGTGGTATACATGGTCCAGCTGTCCTTTTGCTCAGCTCTATTTTGCAAGAGTGGTCTTTTTTCAACATAAAGTTCTGAAATGATCTCAAATGCATTTAAAATTAGGATTGCATTTCCCCTTCAGGTCATAATTTTCTGACAGTCATTTTAATGCAAATCTCAACAAATAAACTTAGTACAGTCAGTGAAGTAAAATCAGTATAAAATCACCACCAGTCCCAAACCCTACAAAATCTCAGCGTGTAGCTAATAGTAAGTCACATCAATTTTAACAATACTACTAATAGTGTGCAAAATTAAACACATTTATAAGCCTTTGCATGATCAGGGCTTCAGAGAGCTCACAAACTGGCCTTTGATGTCCATTTATAAATCCCCGTTATAATTAACAGGAGTTTTACAGGCTCATCAATAGCAAAGTATATGTACAGTGTATTCTGCTCACCAAATAGTCTGCAGATGGAGTCCCAAAATATTCATTGACTTCCTGCTGATAAGGAAATTATTTATTATTACTACCTACATGATACAGTACTAACCTTGAAAACCCATTATATTCTAATGAGGCCAAAGCCACTTAAATGAACAAACAATCACCACCTCAAAAATCTGTATTAATTTAAGGAAACATTACAACTACCATAGAACTAGAAATTTTTGGAGTTTGTTCATGTCCATAATGGAAGAGAGAAAACATTCTAGAAACTGTAATAATGTTTAACATCCTGTTAACTCTGTTCCTGTTTATATAATAGGAAGTCAGCATCAGATTGCACTATGGAACAGATGATAAATGGAAAATAAGGAGCAGGCTTTTCAAGGAAGGGTAGCTAGGATTAGTGAGTACTGCTGGAATCCTCCTATTTTTTTCTGACTGGAGAAACAATTAGGTATGTCAGACATTTAAGAAAAAATATTATGTTTATGGACATTTTTCCAAGTATTATGGAATGAGTACATACTGGAAAACAAGAAATATTAGTTGTTTTTTTCTTTGATTCACCCTACTTACCCTGAGGCTTTGCTTCATATTTGAGTTGGGAAGGAAAGAAAGAAAAAAGGATACTGAGAGGTGGAAAATCTTTTGTTTTGTTGATTTTAGAAGACAAGAAATGTTTAAACTGTATATGTAGGGTGAACTGTTGAGCAGACATGCAGGTGTACCTCTAACAGCAGAGAACTGCTGATACACTTTAACAAGACTTTGAAAAGACAAAAAAAATCTATTTATTTATTTGCTTATTTTAGTAAAAATGGGGAAATTTTGAGGAAATGCATTTGGGAAGAAGCAGTGTATATCTAAGGTCTTATGCACTATCTGATTATTATGCTTTAGAAGTGCCAAAGCATAACATACAGAATAGACATCTGTTTTTGGTAAAGGGGAAAAAATACTTTTAATCAATCAAGTCACAGAAAACTTCTTTTTCCGGTTCCATGCCTTGATCTTCACACTTTGTACTTCATCTCATACTAAGCTCTCTTAACCTAGGAGGACATAAAATATTAATTATTTGGTTAAAAACATGTTTCCTCACCATCAGCAATTGCCAAAGGATTCTGCTTTGTCTTTGCACTGAATCTGGCGCAAGCTGATGTACAGTTACAAAAGCAACTTAGGTGTGTATGCTAATACTGAAAAATTTCAGTATGTTTCATTGAAGTATGACAAATTAACCAGAGAGAATCTGACCTATTCAGCAAATGTCGGGGCTGTGGGGGTTTAGACTGTGTTAATAACAAACAAGTAATGCAGTCAAAAGTTCAAGTTTGGAACTAGAATAAATAAATGTTGACTTTTGTATCTGAGTCACAAATTAACTACCTGGTGCATTCATGGTCAATTGAGTAACATAGTAAGTGGTCTAAAAAGATAGTATGTATGCTTTCTGCTTGTGATGTGTATGAACAAACTATTGTTTTGGTTCACCGTTAACTTTTCTGCAAACAAATCTGGAAATTGGAATAAGAAGTCTATCACACAGTTCAATAGCTGTAAATATGTATTCACCTTTTTTCCTCTTTTTGTATAATTACTGCTCCAGGACTAAGTAAATCAACTGCTTACTGTTGAAAGATCAGTTTGCCTGACCAGATCATAAATAAAGACCTCAAGGGAAATGTACCCTCACACTCTTTGTCTTTCAGAAGAGCTCTATTCTGTTAAAACTTCTTTATTATCTTTAATTGAAACATACATAGAGGAGAATTTAGCCATTTTATCTTCTCTCTGTGCTTTACTCTTAACAATTGTTGCTATGAAAGAAGTTTATAGTAGCGCTTTTTTGACATTTTAGAATTACTAACCTCTTGAATAATTCCATATCTGAAAGAGCTTTTGTGCTATGGCAGAAACAGGATCCTAAATGTTAACTCTGTAGTGCATGTCAAAAGATCACCATATGTTATATTCTAATTTACCCTTGAGTTTCTAGAGTTTGCTGAGAAAATGGTTGAAAAGTACTTAAACCAAAAATATGTAGATACAAAGGAAAAGTATAAACTATCATTGTAAAACATATCTAGAATGCTGTGTGTAAATCAGCTTACCATATCCAGGAAGCGTGAATTCCAGTCAGGAATTCCTAGCGAAGTTGTGGACATCTATAGCAGAGAAGATGGAAAGTGTCAGAAAGTGTCAAAAGTGTTTAGGAGGATTTTTTTTTAGTTTTCAGGCCTGCAACAGGCATTGACTCTGTGACATCAGGTTGCTCAATCCATCTGTCCCTGTTTTTCACTGTTAACAAGGGAAAGTACCCCAACTCATTAACCCCAGTCGTCTTGATCATGGAAGCAGTATTAACATGTCTGCTGCAGTTTGGACGATTTTACTTTATTGTCCTCCAGCTGCAGTAGAGCACAGGAGACATCGCTGGCCATCCATAGACATTTATCATTTGTGAACCTTATTACCTTTTTCCCATTTCTTTACCTTATTCTTCACCATCCTTGCTGCACCCCAGCTCTGTCCCATATGATTACTGATAATTATTTTTTCTCCATTGAACTTGGTCTTTCAACATCCATATGCAAATTTGGTATATGGATTTTGCTACCTAGTTAGTCTCAGCAATACATGCTCTACTAAGATGCTTAGGTGGTGTTAGTCTTGCAAGGCTTTTCTCCCCCAAAGGTCTGCAATGCTTCCCTGCAGTTGTCTATGATGCTTAGCCCTTTCTCACTCACCTCCGCCTCAACCACATCTGAGACCCAGGTGCTCCTGAGAACCCTCACAGTGCTATCTGTAACTTTTGGCAGCTTCTCACATTGTTTATCTGTCATGCCTGGCAAATTCCCATGTCATAATTGCTCATGTTCTTTTCAGTTAGCTTATCCCTAGGCTTATTCAGATGCCTCAATATCTGCCTATAGTATATTACTGTAGTAACAAAAAAAGTAAATGAATTTTGTTTTTTAATTTTTGCAATATGAATACTGAGGTCAGATACAAAATAAAATCTTACAGATGTCTGTTTTGTAAATACAGCATGCATGGCTAAAACCACTGAAAAATATAATTTTAATTAATAGAAAAAATTATATGGCAGCAACTGAATATATGTGTGAGGAAGTATCAGGCACCTAAATATTATTGTGATGTTTATAAGACTGGTAAGCCTGGTCAGTTTGAGCTCCAAATAAAACTAAACTGACATTTATTAACACCCTTCATGCTAATGGTTAATTCCTACTCACTTTTGTTTGATAATACTATGCATTCAAACCAGTCAGTCCTTAGCAGCCATATGCTACAACAACTGTGATTACACAGTGCTGTAGTGCTGGTGTCATCCACTCAGTGGTTCCCATCATCTCAGGGAAGGAAGCAGGCTCCAGAGCTCTTACATGTGGGATACTGAGGTGGACAATATGTTTGGGATATTTTTTGTAAAATGTTTCAAGCTTCTTGACATGTCTGAGCCCTGGGTCTCTGGCACCAGCAAAGATGCTGTGGGATACTCAGGGAGATTGCTGTGGCAGGTGCCCTGTCCTGCAGACTGGCTCTTCCCTGCTCAGTGGCTTCTCCTTTTCTTAAAAGGCTACATGTTTTCAGTGAGCAGTAATTGACGGTCAGAGGGCTGTTTATAGTTCTGAGGCCTATGTTTTCAAGATATGTCCATATTTCAAACACTTTAAGACTCCATGCTTTTCAAAACTGCATATGCTAGTAAGAGACACCAGGTATCAGGTAAGTTCTCAAAGCAAGTTGGTAACAATCTTAACAGACCACAACTAGGACATTGCAGATTTTGATAAGGCACAATTAGCTTAAGGTCTGAAGCTTATTCCCTGAAGCATTATGATTTTTACAGAGCCATAGGGTGCCAAAATACTTTTACAGCTGTTATGATTGTTTGCTGTGCTTATGTCTAAGTTCAAAACAACCTAATATTTACTAAAGCCTAATTACTATAGATTTGTTTTTATCTGTGCTAAACCTTTGCTTTGGCTGAGTATAAACTGCTCATGTATTAGGAAAGCCTTTCTAAATAATAGTGAAATTAAAAGGCAGTCATCCAGTGGGACAAGAGCAAAAATTCTTTATTTATATGCCACAACTTAACAAGTACGTAAGGAAGGACTATATGATGTGCCTGCTTAGAGTGATCGAGGATTATACTTCTTACCTCAGGAACTCACTTCCCACTCCACCATCCAAAAATGGATTCTGTCTCGGCTTCTAACACCTCACTGTCATCACTCAGGTCTGCCCCCAGTCCAAGACAGATTTAGCCTCTACTGTAAAGCTCAATCTTGAAGAAATAAGACACAAGGACAAACAGTTTGAAGTTAATTCAGCATTCTATTTAAAAGCAATTTAGAAATCAACAGATAACATACTATTGTCTAGTTAAGGACAGGCATGAACTGCAACAATCTCATACAAAACCTGTATTACATCTGACACTCTAATTCAAAGGCTATTTTCAGTGAAAGTACACTATCTAGAGGCATATGCATGCCACCTTCTCTAACTCCACTTCTTTTATCCATCCATTCATTAGCTTTGAAAGACTACTTTGAAAATGATAGGTGGGCACTTATATATGAAAATACACTCACTTGAACTGAAATTAAATTAATTGATCAGGGACTAATACATGAAACTAAATTTGCAGCTCTTCCTTGAAAATAACAATCTAATCCTGTGGGTGCCAGCAACTGACTTCTTATTAATTTCATTTAATAGCTGCTATCATGAATGTATGAATACATGGGTTATAATTTTCTAGACATTAGCAATCTACAAGTAGTAGTAGAAAAATTATGCCAAAATTGCTATTTAGGGATTAGTGTGAGAAATGCTAGGCATATTTTCAAGTACTGAATAGCAATGTGATAGCTGTCTCTCTTGCATTTAACATACTGTATTTCTTTGTTCTACATTTATTAGCTGTTCATCTTACTGTTCTGGCAAAAAAAAAAATCCTTTTAAATTAGGAAACACTGTCTTTGTTTATAACTGAAGTATAAAAAGTCAAGAAAGCTTAAGGAGTCTAGAGGGTTTTATAAACACATTTTGCTTCTTCTACTAAAAAAGAATTGAGTATCTCATTCTTCAGAGTGTGAGACAATAAGAGTGCTACATGCCACCACTGTTCTGGACATGAGATTTGAATTCTGCTGTTGCCTCTGCTTTCAAGTTCTCAGACATATTACTATTATATTATCTTACCTTTTTGAAGTGTTTTTCATTCAAAAGTTCCTGAGGCATTTAGACTTTATATCAGCTTGTTATTTCCCTACAGTGAATTTTTAGAGATATTTTCATATGACACTTCCGCCTGTTTCACTCTCCCACAGTCTTCCCTACTAGGTGTCATGCCAGATCTGCCTCATTGGTATGGCTTTTTAAAATAGGACATAACCTCTTGCATTTCACACACTAGGCAATAAAAATCGATAGGGCTTCTCTTTCTAGCTCCCAAAGAGAAGATGATCTCCTTCCTGCCTCCTCTTTGATGTGCGTTGTTCAATCCTGGATGAGAGGAGAAATTCGGAAGCAAATGGAAGCTGCATGGGAAATCGTGTTGGCTACACATCCAAAATGACCCTTGCTTTGCTATCCAGCTATGTATCCTGTTGTAACATGGCTATATCTCTGCCTGTGTGTCCAGTTTCCTTTCTAGAAACAGGACAGATACAGACCTTGTGTCTCCCTACACATAAATAAAACATCAAAATTAAAGATGCATATGCAACTGTCAAGGCTGCTTTTAAATATTTTGCCCCAAGCCCTTTTGGTGATCACTAGGACTGATCAGTGATGAAACTCAGAGCTAACCAGGGGAAGATTACACCTATTCCAGCTGATGAACTCTTCTTGTCTCTACACACACCAGAGCACTACCTATAGAAAATGTTATTAGATTTCAAATGCACCTCAGGTCCATAGTTTCCAAGTATTGAAGAAGCATTCTTCCCCATGTTTCCTTAACAATTCTCTTCATCTTTGTCGAGTGGATCAGTTCAGATGGTAGGAAAGACTGGCTTGTCGAACTTGCGATTAAATATGTGTTTAGAAGGTGTTTAAAAGATACATTATACAAAATGTACTCAATCACCAATTATACATCACATAGCTTCAAAAGCTAAACTAAGGAGGGAAACACTGATTTAAGTAAATTTTATAAAATTCATCCAGAAATTAAAAGATCCCAACCACAGAGTCAAAGATTCTGCAGCCCAGCACCAGAGAACACAACATCCATTCAGTTTTATGTAGCATAATTACAACGGTATGCCCATGATGTGCAGGGTGAAGCAAGCATATAAAAGATAGATTCATAATAAGGTACTTGGCTAATTAACAAAATGGATAGAAAAAATATCTGTATTTCATTAGGGTGAGATGTATCAGTTTCCTCCTGTGCTTCTACATGTTTGACATATTATACCACAGTGAGTTACTTCTAGTGCATCTGGTTGGGATATTGTGATGAGTCACATGCTAAGCAACATTATGAAATAATTTATGATCATCCATATTGGAAATACCAGTTGGAGGATTCTCTGTATTTAATGGTTCACTGTATGAGTTCATCACATTGATTTGAGGCTTTCAAGGTGGTATTGCTATTTATTTGAACAGTCTTCCTTCTCTCTCTCAGAAAAGGAAAGAATAAAAGTCCACAAATAAATGTGCATAGTTGGTATATTAATATCCTCCCACACTGGATGTCTTATGTATTGTAAGTCTTATAGTATCATCTTACACAACTCTTTAGTCATCTAGTATCTTGGTGTATATTCAGTCTAATGATCAGGTATGTATAGGCAAATAGAAAGTTAAAGATGCATTCATTCTCGTTCTCTGTTTATAGTATAAAGTTGGAAGTGTAAGAAAGAAAAATGCACATGTATTAAAGTATCACAGAAATATTAATCCATTTAAAAGTGCAAAATGAATTTGTTCTTATCCTTTTGTTTGTGTAGTCTAAAGGCATTTTGAAAAACAATCACAATGTTTACCTGTAGCAAACATGCACATGGAAGAAGAAAATTTCCTTGTTATTGCAGCCAGGATTATATCTATCAGATGATTTTTAAGTGTGTATGTGTGCAGCCCTGGATTTTTAATATTTATTTTCATACATATTTATATATTGCTGTCTCTCATTGCTTTTTCCTATAAGGTACTTCTTCTATATTCTGTTCTTCCATTAATAACACCACTGGATCTTTATGTTTAACCAATGTATTCCATCTATATTGGAGTCTGTATATGCTGGTCTTTCCTGAAACATTCTATAATTAATATTAGTGAAAAGAAAACCAAATCTGTTTAACTATAATGAAAGATAAATTAAAGTCTTAAACACCCATGTACCATGCCTCCCAGCCTAGGACAACTCTAACACTGACAACATCAATTTTATTATTAACATTACCACTAAAGAATACCCAGGATTTCTTAACTGTAGTTATTCTTTCTTATTTAATCTTATTTAATTGGATCTGTGTACATTTTAAGAAGTACCTGTTCCGTGTCCTGAACAATATTCAACTGTGTTCCTAGTGGTTAGGATAACATAAACCAAGAGCTAACTATGAGGTGAAGAATAAAACAACTGAAGGGGTTAAAATACTTGGTAGAATCTTTATTGTTCAGTTATAGCAGTAATCCAAAATGAGGTGGTAAACCCACCATCTCCATTTATACAACAATCACTTGATAAATTCAGTAGAAACATAAACAGAGTCTGCATGTTTAATTGTGAATAGTTTTCTATACACTACCTTTCAGCAGTCCTGAAACACTTAGCATTACCAATGTTAAGGCTGCTTCCATTTATAAATACTTTATTTAGAATGAATTTTGCATAATTCATATTGCTGTACCCTGTGAACAAGTACTAAATCTTGTCTTAGTCTGCATGTATGGTGCTGCTATCTCCAAGAATTCAGCTTTTGAGGTGCTATAGACTTGTTTATAGCCATCTATGCCTCACATTTTCTTCATTGCAAGTTTTACAGACTTATTTTTGAATAGCAGTTTCATAGGTAAGAAAAGACAGAAATTTAAGAAAAAAAATCAGAAGTGTTAACCTTATTTGTTTTTTTTTTTTTTTTTAAATCCTTTTACTGAGTAAATATCATCACTTGCAAAGCTATTTTTTTTTTCAGAATGAAGAGTCTAATTCTGAATATTTCCAAAAACTTCAAAGACACAGAGCAAAAACGTCACCTGATTTGAGTACCTTATTTCCAATTAATAAAACTAAGCCTGACTGAAAATAGCATATTGATTTTTTTGTTTGTTTTAATTAATATATAGGGGGTTGCTAGGTATGTCTCCTTGAAGCATCTACTTTTCTTAATTTAAGCAAAACTTAACAGAAATTTTCTCTCATATTCATTGTCTCCCCAGAAGGGTTTCTTTTTTCTGAAACTATTTGGCTCTTTGTCAAAAGCCGCAGAATTTGCCATTTACATTTTTAATTGCAGAAAGTATTTTTCATTTCTTCACAGTTTAGGAAGGTGTAAAAATATGGATGGAGTTTTGAAGCACAAATGTAATAGAAATCACACTTGGTAATAGTTTCTTTTTTTTTTAATAACAGGTTACAGACATGCAAATACAATGATTACCATTCCAAAGGATTAATGACATGGTTGGTGCCCAGCTGTAGCAGAAAAAACTTAGAGTAATAGTGTCATTTTAAAGTGCTTCAACTTAAAACAATATGTACAATTTGTTTGTACAAGAAATACGTAGTTCTCTCACTGATCATGCAAATTTGTTTAAACACTCAGAAACATGCTCCTTGAATTTCATAATGCTGCTGCTTGCATCCTTCAACAGTAGAATTTTTTTCTTTCTTAATGAAACTGCACACCTGAAGAAGTGTCTCTGCTCAGAACCTGTTTTAATTTATTTATGTATTTATTTGTATGAAATGGAATATTCCTTGTTATGTCAGTTTAGATTCAGTTCTTTATGATGTATACTTACTCTGCTGTATTTAAATATGTGTATTTGCACATACACATATTTTGTTTAATCCAGTATTTCCTGCCATACCTGGATGCAAAGTTAAATCCAAGAGGTATGTATGCAATGAGTATTTTGTCATGCAGAAAGTAATAAAATATTGCATTTGTGCTTATTCTGTATGCTTGTTTTAAACCACAGCTGCTTCAAAAGTTATTTTCTCCATTTCTATAGGAAGCATCTGTCTTCTGCAGCTGTAGATCTCCTGTAAGCTTCTTGCAATATGGCTTTGTAATTGGTAATAAGTATAGATATGTTTGGGCTTTTTTCATTTTCACACAAAAATAATCTTGTTATAATTTTTTTCCCCCTCCTCAGTGGCAGTATAACGGAGAAAGAACCTCAGTTGAAAACACTGGGCCCCTGATAACAATTAGATTAAGACAAGCAAATAAAATGCACAGTCAGCAATAAGAAATCCAAAGCACACATAGCTGATTTGTGTATACCAATCAGTCCAGATCAATCCAATGGTTCTTTTTAATCCCGCTGTATCTGATATGTTCAATTTTAGATAATGGGATTCTGTTTATGGGAGTCTCATATAGCACATACTATAATGACCAGTATTCTCTCATGAGTTCACTCTTCCTCCCCCAGTTTAAACTCCAATTTCATATTTTTAGATTGGTTTCTCTTATTTTCAAAAAGCTAGGGATCAGTTCATAAAAATTCTAGTTTCACCAGAAGTTTCATTGAAAATCAAATATCCTGGGTTTTTCCTTCTCCATGCACTATTTCAAATAGATATGCTAATTCCTTCAATCCATTCAGTATTCTCAGCCTTGAAGTTTATTGAAAATGTGGTGTTAAAGCAAATGCACTATATTAAATCAGCTTTCATAACAAACAGAGAAACATTATTTCAGTATTTCAGTTTAGCCACTAAAAATACATGCACAGAATTTTTAAATACTATTAAATAATGAGCTGCAATAGAATGATTTCATCACTGTCTTAAAAAATAGAAATACTGATTTAATATCTAATTTCTTCCCTCATAACTACTGAAACCCCACTGACTTCAATTTATAATTTCCACAGAATCTACATTTGGATACAGATGCTTTCCCAAGGACCAGTTATGCTATTCTCACATATTAGTTTCTCTCTTACTTCAGACCAGCAAAGACACTTGTGGAATATATCACAATTGCTCCCATGTTGAGTATGAAAGCTCCTCATGATTTCAGACTCACTTGCTTATTAATAGAAGTGGTATTGTTTGTTCAGGGTTTTGATTTGGTTTGCAGCAAGCTGCCTGTGTAGCTGAAAAGACCAATTCAGATCTGGGCTATTTTTCTGGTTTGTTGGCTCCAATCCTGTGAGAACTAGCTACCTTCATTCACACTCAAATATACAAATTATTACCTTGTGTTCCTTCTACAAAAAAATCAAACTAATTTGTATCTACATGTCATTGCACACTAAGTTATTGAGGGGTGTCCTGGGTTCAGCAGTTGCAGTCAGTTTTTCTTCTCTTCAGTAGCTGGTGTTTTGACTTA
>NDXB01007181.1:247134-270636 GCA_002631895.1 Agapornis roseicollis | reverse complement strand
GTGGCACAAGAGCAGGAGGAGGCACCGGCACCACCTTGCCCTGGCTTTGACGAGCAGGAGGCAATAAACCAGATCCCCATCCCCGCAGTGCTCGCCTCTGCCTGGTCCCTCTCAGGAGAAAGCTGGGTGCACGTAGGGTACACCCTATTATGGCTCTTTCCACACTGCTTTTGCCCTGGCATGGCCTGTGCCTGCTCTGGGCTGGCAGCATTCCCATCCTCCCTCACTGCTCCGTTGGTTTGTGCCGTTCTGCAGGGAAAGCTGCCTGCAGCAGGCATGGGACAGGGAGAAAGGAAGAAGAGGCAGGAGCCGGTGTCCTGATGCAGGTTTGTTTTCTGTACATCAGTGTTTTTGACAACACAGCCTGTTGCTGTTTATAATAAAACAGAAATCAGAAAGAGCAACCAGAGTACACACCCAAAGGCAAAAAAACCCTTGGCTTACACAAGGTGCTGCCGGGCCACCAGGAGGGGAGGCTGGCAGCTGGATTCCAAGGGGGAAGAAGGGGTAACACCTGCCCTGGCCCAGAACAAACACAACACAAAGGAAAAATGAACCAGCAGAAAAAACCCACCCAATGCTCCCACTGCAGAGCAGGGGAGAGCCAGAGAAAGCAAGATTGTCTCATCCTCAGTCCTGTTAGCACCTGTACAATAAAACTGTACCATCTCCTGCGAGCAGCATGGCGCCTTGCCTGCTCCCTTCCAGAGAGCTGCTCATGGTGGCCCTGGAGGGGAGCAGGGAGCGGGCCGAGGCTGAGCAAGCACCGCAGCGGGCACTGAGGGGGCTTCTGCAGTGGCCAGAGCCCCCATGGCGAGAAGCTGCCGGGGAGCGTGGGTGCGATGGCTGCCAGGGAGCGGAGCAGCAGCACAGAACAAATGAGATGGAGGAAGGAGCCTGGTGAGAGGATGGAGCAGCAGGGCTGGCTCCACAGCTAAGGGCAGTGACTGCTCCCAGGCTCTCGGCCAAGGATCAAGGAGCCTGTCCCTGGAGGGCCATGACCCCCTGGGCCTGCAGCTCAGGGCATGGCTGCTCCAGGGGAGTGTTGGCCTCAGAGCATGCCAGACAGGGGCTGGAGGAAGCCGTCACCCCTAGCTCGGAGCTCACTATCACAGTGATACAGACTCAGCAGAAAACAAAGGAAACATTTACAAATTAAATACTAATTAAATAAATACTATGGAAGACGTTGGGAGGGGGAGGTCAAACAGAGGGGCCCAGTGCCACAGGGTCAGGCAGGGCACCCTCCATCTCTTGGGTTGGGGGAGCCAGAGCTGTTGCTGCCCCAAGAGCTCTGGCTCACGAGGCCCCGCGGAAAGGGCTTTATTGCCCACCGCAGCTGGATGGGGCTGACAGCTGCAACTGCTGCTGCTCGTGATGAAGGGATCCGGGCAAGTCCTTGGAGGCAAGGGTCCTGTCTCCCCAGTTGGAGGAGACCCCCGAGGACAGAAGGACTGGCTGGCCAAAGACCCAGGTCCCTGCTGCTGGCGCTGAGAGGGCCGCTTCCCGTTGGTCCTTATTATTGCCTCGTGATGCAGGGAGTGAGCTGTTTCCGTCAGCTGCTCCAGGCCTGGTACTCCACCACCGAACCCAGGAGCTGCAGGAGCTCGGGCTCATAGTGCACCAGCTCCACTGTCTCTGCAGAGCCCTGCACCGGCTCGGGGCTCTCCTGCACCTCCTCCTGCACCAACACCTGACTGAGAGAGACCTGCCGCTGGAACTCAGCCTTGGGCAGCGTGGCGATCTCAAAGTGCGGGAAGCGGGCCTGGAATATGCGGGAGGACAGCTTCAGCCGCTTGAGCACGTCGGAGAAGAGGAACCAGTTGCAGGGCCTGGAGGATGGTGAGAGGATGGCAGGTCAGGGCCACGCTGCCCACTGCACCCCCTCCCACCCGCGGGCACCCCCGGCTTTGAGCGCTGCTCACACCTCACAGACCCATAGAACCACAGCGTCAGCCGGGTTGGAAAAGACCTCTGAGATCATCAGGTCCACCCGCTGGCCAGCACTGCCAGGGCCACCACTATCCCATGTCACTGAAGGCCTCGTCCACGCAGTGTGTGACTCCAGCCCTGCCCTGGGCAGCCTGCTCCAGTGCCTGAGCCCCCTTTGGGGGAAGACGTTTCTCTCTCAGCACATCCACACTTGCAGGAGTGCCCACCCGAGTGAGGCTGCTCCTGTCAGGCTCCTCCACAGGCACTGGGGAGCTCATCACTCACAGCCAGCCGTTCACCTCAGCCTGAAGCTCGCTCCTGCCCTCATCTGGATAAACCCTGCGATGAGCTCTTTGCTGACTGCAAGAAGAGGCCGAGGTGATCTCCTCAGAGGTGGACCTCTCAGAATTAGCCTAACAAGTTCCATCTTACCCTACATCTTGCACTTGCTTCTCTGACTTGGGGCTTATAAAGTGTGATTTCTACCTTCACATTTTTCTGAACACTTTTTCTGCTACGGGACACAAGTGTGCTCTATGGGGCTTCTCCTTAGCGTGCAGTCAACTTGGGCTCCCGAAGCTTCTCAGGCAGGTGGGAATTTTCCATATATGAGGAACTCAAGTCATCCCCACCTGGAAGACAGCCTAAGGCTTCCTTGTATTGCCACTATCTTCTTGAGCTCAAGGGCTCTGCTCTGTTAGCTCCGACTCCACCCAGCATTAATGTCACCCACATGCCCTGCTCCAGGGAGATACTCACCCCCGAGAGACTGACACTTGGAGGTTATAGCTGGGAAGCAGTGGCTTGTCTGAGAACTCAAAGAGGAAGTTGTCTGCATCTTGGTCTTCTTCCTCCTGGTCTGAACTTCCCGGAGGGTTGAGCAGAAGATCACATCCGATGCTATCCTTCCCCTCTGCAACAAGCAAAATAGACATCAGCATCTCGCACAGTTTCACACCAGCCAGTGCTCATCACTCCCTAGGGAACAGCTCTGCACAGCTGCACCGGCCACCACCACTGTCCCACGTCCACAACATCCCAGCAGCTCTAAGAGCAAAGTCCCAGGGGCTCCTCTAGAGCAGTGTGTCAGCAGTGGTGCCTAAACAGAGACAGCAAGGCTGTGCCACCAAACCATGCGCAAACCTAGAGACCAGCGCAACCCAGCATCAATAAGCATGACTTCGGAGACTCGACCCCACAGATTGCTGGCTTAAAGCTGGCTGTCCCAGGAGGCATGTGAGCTCCAGCAGGATTTGCTTCATAGGAGATGGAGAACTGCACACTTGATCCATAAACCATTTGAAGACAGTTACATTTACTATTCACCGATCTGAAAAGCATCTGTCAAAAAATAGCTTGCTGCCTGGATTTTATTAAGAGGTATGAATAGTCATGGATCTGCAGAGTGGTTTTGTCCTGCTGAGATAATAAAGGATAACTCCAAAAACTTCCCACCAAAGAGAGGTTAGGTTCCACACAGAGAAGGCAGACCAAATGTGTGGTAATAACCAGCAAATAATCCAATCATGCCATAGTTCAACACCACACATGAGAAAGCTCCACACCCCACACTCTGAATGAATGCAGCCCCCAGCAAGAACGTCGGTTTACTCCGAAACAGGAGACAGGCTCCAACAAGGTCTCAGGGAAAAAACTGATTCTTTCATAGTCTGCCCAGGACAAAAAGAAAACCAAATCCCTATGAAACAGGGGAAAAAGGTGCTGGAATTGTCAGAGCTTCCTGGAGACCAGGCCAAAGCTAAGGGACAGGAATCTTGGTGCGGTGTCACTGCTGGCAAAGCTCAGAGGCCACCACTGAGAAGACTCACATCTCCTGAGCAACCCAGGAGAAAAGAATACAAATGCAATGACGTGGCAACGGTGCGGTTCAGTGTCTACCCTGAACGCTCTCCTCACTCAGTCCTCTTGTCTGGCTGGGACAAGAACAGGGACATCCTGTACCACTGCCAGGAGCAGGGAGACAATGAGGCACAACAATGCTAGTCCCAGGTGTAGAACAAAACCCTGGAGCAGGGCTCGGTGTCTGGAGCTAAAGCATCACCAAGTGCAAGACACTGATGACTTTACCACACACAGACCTCAGAGCTCCCACACCCTGACTTCCCTCATTATCTCTTGGCCCCCAGAGATTTGCAGATCTAAAGGAACGTGTAGACAACATTCCTGCCTCAAGAATAGCAATGGATTGGAGCTGCAGCCTGGGAGTTCTCCTCCACACGAAGGGACATGCAATGCTTTGTGCTTCATCTGGTGGAAAGGGATCTATCCCCCAAGAAACACCAAGAGGTGACAGTTTGCTTCCAGGGGTGAAGGACAGAAACGTGGGAAGACAAGGTACAAGACACAAGACAAGANCTGGGAGTTCTCCTCCACACGAAGGGACATGCAATGCTTTGTGCTTCATCTGGTGGAAAGGGATCTATCCCCCAAGAAACACCAAGAGGTGACAGTTTGCTTCCAGGGGTGAAGGACAGAAACGTGGGAAGACAAGGTACAAGACAAGGTACAAGACAAGGTACAAGACAAGGTACAAGACAAGGTACAAGACAAGGTACAAGACAAGGTACAAGACAAGATTCTTCAACACAAGTCAAGGGATGTGGAAACGAAAGAACTGAAAGAAGCAGCTGATTTGAACTTGCTCTTCCAGGATCCACCCGTTTCACTTGAGGCATTGGGGCATACAAAAAACAAGACGGCACACTGCTTGCAGCAGTGGGTCTCCTAAAGGGTATGCAGCCGCTGCAATCCCATGCTAGGATCTTCAAGAGGAAAAGGCATTGATGACTGGGAGATAAGCAGATACTACAATTCAAGCACATAAGCTCTCTGGGTAACCAAGAACTCAGCACATTGGGGTAACCAAAGGGAGCCAAACTCTCCTGCCCACAAAACCACACACAATTATCCTTCCTTGTTTATCAGAGAAATTCAAGTGGGAATCAGTGATCAATCCAAAAGGGGAGCATCTTTACTTCCAAAATAGCACAGTCACAGAACAGCTGTTTTTTCTTGTGGTGAAGAGGCTTCTGAAAGGACTGAGATAGCTTCAAGAGTGAGAAATTCAGAGGAAGGAGGCTGCAGCTTGAACTGTTTCCTTGGCACACCTGAGGTGCAAAAGCCTATGAACAAAAGTAGTACAGAATTCTTCCTGTTCTGAAAGGAAGAGGCATCAGGGTCCTCCAAGAAGCAGCAAGGACACCCTTCCAGAGGTGTCTGATTTTGATGCGTTTCGAGAAGGATGTTGGAAATGACACAGGTGAGCAGCTAAAACCAAGAGCCTTTTAGCTTGCCAGTGTAAATAACCCAAGTCTTTATAAAGGGCCTGGGAGTGCTGACCTACTGCCTCTGAAGTGGCTAGGAGGGACCCTGCAGTCTGCCATAGCCCCACAGCTACACCCAGAACATCTTCATTCATGGGCCCTGGGGGAGCTGGAGCAACACCATGAGAGATCTGTGAACCTTGTGCCTATGCTGTTCTGAGAGAACTTCTGAACTGGTAACCACAACTTCCAGGAAGCGACAGCAGAAGGCACAGGGCTTGCCTTCCCTGGGAAATGCCTGGCACTGTAAGCAGAGGACCTGCTCCAGGCAAGTGCCATCTCTCCAGAGCAGAGGAGAGGGAACCTGGAAGAAGTTCAAGACTTCTAACACCACAAAGGAATAAGTATGTCCTGTGCGTGTGCTGGATTTATCTTTTATGACTGGTTACAGGGGAGCAACGAGAAGTGCTACAAGAATAACATGTTCTGGGATTGATACCCAGAGACCCTCAGGAATCACCAGCAGCACCTCAGGCCAGTCTTGCATACCATGCTCAGCCCACAGGAGGGAACCACACATGCAGCTTCCCAAAAATAAAGTCCCTTTCAGGAGCAACTCCCAACATGTAACATTATGGCAAGATCTCTGTCAAGGCTGTGAGCAGGGAGGGACACAGACATACTTGAGTGAATGAGGGGTTGCTACCTGGCATTGTATCTCTCTGCTCTGCTGCTGTACATGAAATGACACAGACTGAACTCACCTAGTACAGAGCTGCTGTAGAAGTCCCACGCTGTGCGAGGATCCCCATCTGTGCGCCCCTGGAGATCCAAAAGGTAATCTGGAGAAGATTGAGAGGGTTAATGCTTATCTACAGGACAAAGCATGAGACTGGCATGCACATCCATTGATCCTGGGTTACACCCGTCCCCTCTGCTGCTTTTCCCTAGTCTGCAGCTAGGGATTATGGCAAAAGCTGAACCACGACTTGCAGGAAGAGGACCCTCACTCAGGAGAGGACAATGTGGCCCCAGCCTGAGAACATGAAATAGAAGCTGAAAAGGGAAAACAAGTGACAACACCCCATGTGTTGGAAAGAAAGATTCTTAAGGTGGCCTTGAGTTCAAAATGACATCTCCAACACCTGCACATGAAGTTGAGCCTGAAGGAGCTCAGACAGACAGCTGGAAACAAGATTTTTCCTGGCTGTCGTGTAGAAGCCGACACTCATCTCGCCTCTGCGCAAAGAGCGCAGCAAGCAGGAAGGCCTCGCTCTCTGCCGCAGGGTTTCCAAGTGGTCCCTTCTGACAAGGAGGGTAGGCAGCACTTGGGCAGAGCTGTCTGAGTAGAAGGCAGTTACTTGGCAGCAAAATCCTGTTCCTTAGATTATGCAGTAGAACCAGGAACTGTGGCACAGTGTCTCCAAGCCTCATGCACAGCACTGTCTTTAGTTGCGTGACCGCAGGATTGCCATCTCCCTGCACACTGAAGACTGAAAAGTGACTTTTATTTGGAAAACAGCACACAGTCCTGTAATTCAAGTTTGGGGGGCAAACACACATGACAGGACAGAGCTCAAACTATTCAGTCACTTGCTGCTCAAGCGCTTCTAAACCTTCTGACACCCACAGCTGGTCCCATGTGCTGCCACCACCGAGCTCGGCACCTACCGCAGAGGAAGCGCTTCATCACCTCGCTGGTGGCAAGCTTCACAGCTGTCTGCCCAGAGTAAGTGGCCAGAGTGGGATCAGCACCATAGGAGAGTAGAAGCCACATGGTTTCCAGGTTGTCATTTGCTACTGCATCGTGGACAGGCCTGCAAGAACAGAAGCATTGATAGGAAAAGAGCAAGGCAGAGTTTGTAAAGCAAACGCTGTTTTGGGTTAACACGAATCTCGTGATGACCAACAGCTCATCCTGAAAAACACGACCTGCTTCCTGCCCTCACTTCCCCAGGGCTTCCCCAGGTGCTCCCCTCTCAGTGCCTTGCCTGGTGCCATCCTGCGCGCTGCAGTTCACGTTGGCGCCGTGCTCGAGCAGGATGTGGAGGATGTCAATCCAGCCTCGCGCACAGGCTTCGTGCAGCGCTGTGTAGCCAGCGTTGTCGCGATGGTTCACATCACTGCTCTTCTTCTGCAGGCAATACAGCACCACGTCCTGCGGGAGCAAGAGTGTTGGGGGCCTGGTTACACACGGACCCAGACAGGGCAGCACAGGGGACAGAGGGCACCAAAATTCACCTTGTAGCCCAGGCGAGCTGCTCGCTGCAGAAGGGTCTCCCCTGCATTTTTGTTGACAATCAGCCGCCGAGCTCCAGGAGGAACGCTCTGGACTGGGGGCGGCTCGGGGGAGCTCCCTGGGCTGACCCGACGGGACTTGCAAAGTGTCCACAGATCCTGGGACTTCTTCGGAGAGTGGATTTTGGGCTGATTCCAAGAGCCTTTCCCCTGGAAAAGAAAGCAATGCGACTCCTTGGCTTACTAACAGGAGTCCCTTCTCTCTCCTCTCCCATGTGTGTTCCCCTCATCAGTCCAAGCCATACCTTTCCCTCATCACAGATCCCTGCCAGGTGTTTAGTTTTACATTTGCGTTTTCCTGATGGTTTCTCCAGTTCTTCTTGGGCAGGAGAGCTGTCGGAGTGCTCCAGGAAGAAGCCATTCCGAAAGTCTGGGCATCCTTGAGACTTTCGGGGCGATGGGGAAAGCCTGCTCCTCAGCCGTAGCTCTGTGCCTTTATCCTTTACAGACTCCTTCTGCTTCTGGTACCTAAACTCTAGAGGAGAAATAGGAAGGAGGAGCTTCTGGAGGTGCAGCACCAAAGGCTGCCAGGCAGACAAACTGCTGATCTTGGACAGCTGCACATCCAGAGGCTCAGACCCACAGCAGAGGCACTGGAGTAAGCGGAAGCAGAGCGAACACACAGGTTCTCCCCACCAGGGATGGAGTCCGCATGGACACAAGACACTCAATGGCAGATGGTGTCCTGGTCTCAAAAAGGTCAAGCCTACCTAGAGCTGGGGCTCACACACAACTGACCACAGCTTAGGTCTGACTGGGAACCCAGTATGAAACTATCCAGCAGATCGCTGCAGCTTGTACCCGAAGATGATGCAGATTCCTCAGCTAGTACAGGACACAGCACTCTGCAAACACATGGGCTGGACCCGTCCCTCCTCTGGCTGCCAGCCCACTCACAGTGTCCAGGTCCTCATCTCCAAAGCCAGCAATGGCTTTAGGCCACAACTTCTGAATCCAAAATACAGAAGCTTACCCATCTGAGGGGCAAGCAAGCAGCCCCTGAGGGAAACTGGCTTCTGGACACAAGACAGACACTCTTAAGACGTGTGGTAAAGCTACTGGGGAAAACCCTCCACAATGCTGCTGCACTCAAACCTCCTTCTCAGGCTCTGTTTGGAACAGATGCCAGCAGAGGCCAGTCTGAGAGCACCCACGAATTGCAAAGATGCCAGGAAGCACATCAGAAACTTTACTCCTGGTCTCACAGGGGCACCCAGACACAACATACCACAGCAACAGCGTAGAACTGTGCCAGAGCAGAAGCAGAGCTTGAGCCATCAGCTCGTAGGAATGCAGCAGCATCTATGTGACTTCTTCCAGCACCTCAGAGCATCTCAGCATCTCCTGAGGACTCCCAATCTGACTACAGGTGTGGCAGAAGGCAACAGCTTCGTACCCACTACAGCACCTCCAAGAGAAAGGCCCAAGCCTATGGAGAGCTGGCAGAACTGCTCTGCCCGAGCCTGTGGCTCAGGCACACTCTCCTGCAATCCTGGTAGAAGTTACCTGTGGGACCCCTGGACACAGCTACAAGCTACCAGCCATCAGCACACCCTGAGATACCATGTGCTGCTGGATGAGCCCCAGCCTCACGTCCTACAGCTCCAAACCTGCTCCTGCCTCAAGTTCTCATCCGGACGGAGAGGAGGGACTGCTAAAGCTCAGGGAAACGCAGGTGACAGGCTTGGTGTGGCTGCATGGGCTGGGCAGTGCTGGTAGAGTGGCGAGCAGGATGCTGGCAGGGGCACCGCATCCTCCTCCCAGCAAAGCTGAAGACACAAACCACAGCGGGGGTGAGTGGGGGGGTCTCTGTCACCTGCAGACACTCCAGCTTTGTTAACCCTCTCGCCCTTGTGCTCCCTGGTGCAAGCTTGCCAGTTGCCTTAATAAAGGGACACAGAGCATAAAGATGCCCGGTTGAATTGTAGGGGCTCCATGTCCTTCTCCTATAGCCAGCTGAACACTGCTCCCAGGGGCCTGTGCTCGTCCAGAAATACTTCTCTGCACGACCTCATCCGATTCTCATTTTCCCACGCCCTCTGTCTTTATCCGAGGGTAAGACCAGTATCTCCTCAGTCACACAAGGCTGCTCCTTCCTACTCCAAAGTTTACTGCAAATATTTTGGGAAGAAGAGCTGGCCAGCTGAAGCCTGCTGCCTGTGCTGTGGACATGGAGCCACGAAGAACAACAGAGTTCCATCACCACAGAAATAAACCAAACCACCAAAACAAGGCTTACACGCAATAGAACACCCCCCAAACCCCAACCGAATGAGAAATCCCCGTTTGTCCCCAGCCTGGTACCAGGGACCCCTCCCCAGCTTGTACCTGCTTTGGATTTCCGCCTCCTGTGGGGGTAGCCCACCCGCTCCTCCTCTCGCTCCGTCAAATATTCCCCCGTCTGGTACTTCCGACTCTTCTGTCGTCTCCTTTTCTTCCTTTTGACGTGGCTGTCGTCCTCCTCCTCCTCCTCATTGGGCTCCCACAGCTGCCTGGGGGATTCCACTCTCCATGGCAGGTCCCGGGTCCTCCTTGTGTGGCAGCTGCTCCTCCTGGACACAGACCTGTCCCTGTCCCTGCGGCTGTGGTAGCCGGCTGTCCTGTGGGATTTTCGCAGCTTGCGACGCTTCAATGATGTCTCCTCCTCCTCTTCCTCTTCCTCCTCCTCTTCCTCCTCCTCCTCCTCGTCTTCCTGATCCTCCTCCAGCAACGGCAGCATCTCCTGACCAGTCACATCACACTCTCCCGTCACACCAGCAGAAGAGCCAGCGTTGCTTCCTGCAAAAACCGAGGGATTTCCAGCTGACAAAGAAGCCAAGAGTATCTACAAGAGCAACCCTGCAAGGCAGGACAAAAGACAGGGCCAGGACCACGCGAAAAGGGAAACACTCACAGTCCACACGGGCCTCCCACCAGGTCCCCTGGCACTGACTCACCCGACTGGCTGCGTGTCCGGCTGCTCAGCACCACTGGGATGAAATCCCGGAAGCTGTTCTTGGGTTTCTTCTCAAGGTAACCTGTGAGGAAAACATGAGCCTTGAGGCAACAGGCCACCAATGTGTGCACACACACCTCTGCCGACCCGGCACGGGCAGGCCAGCACCGCGCTGTAGCTCCGGTTTGCATCCCAACCCGGTGCAGGAAGCCACTGCGCGAGGAGCCGCTGCAGCCTGGCCCCACAAGGACACAGTGCCGTGCCCCAGGTACCTTCCTCACGGCTGTCTCCACGCTGCACCGGCGACGGCAGCTCCGTCTTCGCTGGCCTCCGCCGCTTGCGCTTTACCCTGAAGCTGCTGTGGTCCTTCACCGACCCCAGGCAGGGCTGGGCTTCTTGCCTGCCAAGTTCATGTGGATTGTCGTGGTGTTTTCGCCACTGTGTGTGGAGGACACAGACTGAAGCTTGAGCTGGTGACTGACCAAGCTGGAGCAGGGACAAAATGCTGTCCCCTCCACTCATCATGCTGGTGCCCTCCAGCATCTTTGACACCCCAGATCCATTTTTGCTCTAGAGAACCCGCACTAATCCACTGCCACATAACTCCAAAGAGCACGGGTGGAAAGCGCTGTGCACTCAACTGGCCCTCCCCGGCGAGAGCTCCCCCCTCATCCCCAGCCCCACCTGCCAGCCCCTGCCATAACCCAGCAGCCCCAGCCCATCCACGCACCTTCCGGCCATGCACGCTCCAGCTCCCCGACTTCCCAGGGGCCTCCTCGCTCTCCTGGCCTTGGCACTTTGGTCTCTTGTGGGCCTGCCTGGTGTCCCTATCATGCTGCCGCTTGGACTTGCAGCGCACGCTGCCCTCTTGCTTGAGTTGGCCTGCTCCTTTGAGTTTGACCTCGGCAAAGGCCTGGGGAGCAGTCCCAGCTCGCAGGCAAGCCACAGGAGTGAATGACAGGTCGCGCTCCGCTCGCTCCTTCTTGACCCTGCACAGATCCCCCTGACGCACGCGCTGGGGGGGCTCTGCAGCGGGGGGCTCCTGGGAGCCTTCGCAGCCCAGCTCCTTGCACTGACTCTCTGCGGGCACAGAAGGCACCTCTGAACTCACTCGCAGGCTCTGCTGCTCCGCTGCGGGCACCTCATGTGATAAATACGCTGCTAACACTTGGGCTTTAGGTTTTCCATCCAACTGCTTGAGGCTACAGCTCCCCTGCGGAGGGGCCTCAGTCTCTGTGTTCTGTACATTGCCCTCCTTACTGGAGTCAGGCTTTGGTGGATCACTCTCCTGAATCTTCTGAGGGTTGTCCGGCTTCCCCTTCTCCCCTTTTGCATCCAAAGCACTGGTCTGAGGAGATGGACCTGCATCCAACAAGACTGGGTTAACTGGCTGCTCGTAGAGCTTGGGCAAGGACCGGCAGCCCTTGCTCTTGGCTGCAGCTTCCCGTTCCTGAGGCGGGAGCCTGGGCAGTCCCTCCGGCAGGCTCTGAGCGGCTGCACTGGACTCTGTGGGCTGCACACTCAGGAATGTTGGGAGCTCACCTGCACCTGCTGGCTTGCAAGAGCTATTCTGGCCTGGGGGCAGCTGCCCGGCTGTGGAGATGCCAATCGAAAGTAGAGGGGTTTGATGGTAAGGGGACAAGCCAAGGGGCAGAAGCTGAGGATTGGAAGGTTTTCCATTCATGGGGCACCGTGGGTACACACTTCCCTGGCCAGGATTCCAATTGGAGATGTCCTTGGACTGACACAAAGGAGCTCCCGGAGTAACTCTGCCATGAAGAACTCTCCTGGCAGGATCCTGCTGTCCTTCTGCGCTGGTCTGGTTGGCTTTCTTTCCACAGGGAACGCCAGCACTGCGAGGTTCTCCCTGATCGATGACGGAAATAGGCTCCTGCTTGGGAAGGTGGCGCGGGTCCCTGCTGAAGCTCACAGCGGGATCCTTGCTGAGCAGCAGGGAGGCAGGCACCGGGCTGGCAACGCCAACATAGGTGCCTGGAATGGCGCTGATGAGCGCGGTGTTCTTCACCCAGGAGCCCTGCTCACCGTTGCGCAAGAACTCAGGGAAGATGACTAAGGGAGGGGTGGTGCCGAGACACGAGGTGACGCTGCTGCCCGTGCTCTGGGCCGCGCGCTGGGACTTGGACAGGACCGTGGTGAGAAGGGCTTTGCCGCTGGTGTGCACAGGTGTGAGGATGGGCATAGGAGGGGTTTTGCGTTGGCTGGGAGGAGGCAGCTTCTGACGATTGGACTTGGAGGAGAGATCAAGAGGCATCTCACTGCACTCCGGAGACGAGAGCATCTCACGCTCCAGCTGCGGAGGGGACTTCAGAGGAGAGAGCGACGTGGCAGCCCCTGGTGTGGGCGGCTCGGGAGCTGCTGGGGCTCTGGTGTGGGCACCAGTGCCACAAGACGGAGCGGTGCTTGTGCACGGGGCTGCCGGCGGGGGCTGGCTGGACGAGGCCGAAGGGCCGGTGGTGGACGGGGGAGTGCCCTCGGAAGCAGCCTGGGCACCACTTCCTCCTGAGGGCAACGGGCAGCTCAGCTGATTCACCTCCACAGACACCACTTTCGCTTCTGAAGCCAATGGTCTGGTGACAGAGAACGTGTAGGGGTAGGAGCGCAGCTCTGGGGAAGCGATAATGCCCGGCAGGCAGCGGTCGTGTAGGTAGGAAGGCAGGACAGGGAGGGTGAGCGTGGAGGAGACCCCCAAGGTGGCTGGAAGCGTGGCCACGCTAAGAGGCTGCCCACAGCTGGGCGGTGGGATGTACACCAGTGACTGGCTTGGGCTCAGAACTGCCCCAGCCTGAAAGGACAGAGGCAGCTTTTGCATAGCAGGGGCCTGAGATGTGGGAAAGCACACTCTGTTCAAAGTGAAAGTTGTAGGAGTGGAGGCAGAGGTGTTACAGCTGGAGACAACCACAGGAAACGTCCCTTCTGCCAGCACACCCGGCTCTTGTGCTCCATTGCTTGGGGTGGTTTTCTCCTTCCCAGAAGGCTCGCTCTCTGGTGCCACGGAGCAGGCTGGAGCAGCATCAGCCTGCTTGTCGCTGTGAGGATCTGCAGGTGTCCAGGCAGCATCAGCACCACTCTCCTGCTCTGCAGCCCTGGGGATTGCAGGCTCCTGCCCTCTGCCATTCCCCTGGCTTGCCAGAGGGCCCAGGGCATCCTCTTTTACAGTCTTTTCCACTCCCTCTGGGTTTGGGTTGGGATCAGGTGGCTGCTCTTCCAGTTTGGGCCCAAGCTTTTCCTCCACCTTGCCATCAGCGTCCAGGCCCTGGGCACTGCTGCCACCACCACTGACTGCCGTGAGCTCCACCTGCAACAAGAAGGGAGAAGGTGTCCATAGGGCTGTGCAAGTGAATCCTAGTGAAGCAGGCAGGACCTTCCCTCTAACCCCCACCCAGACACAAAGGCAGAAGTGACAAACAGCTTTGCTTGCTTCTCCTTGCTGCACCCCTCTAGAGGGGGAGGCCATGGGACCCATTAGGGTAGATGCTCTTTTCTGGCCTGTTCCATCAGGGAAAGGCCTTCTCAGCCCCACGCATGCACACAAGGAGCTCACCTCGGAAAGGCTGCTGCTGACACAAAACTCCTGAGACTTCAAGTGCTGGGAGCTGCTCGTTTTAGACTCCTCATCAGAAAGGGGGGCTCTCCTGGCCAAGGAACAAGACAGAGGATTACAAAATACCCTCCCAGCACCCCAGCACGGAACAGCAGCGGAGCTGGCAGCCTAAGGAAGCGTGGCAGCTCCAGGCAGCTCCTCCTCAACCACACAAGACACAGCGGGTACCAGCCGCTGCAGACCAAGGGGGCGAGCAGTACTGCCGTGTCCTCCTGCTCCCGGCGCTCTGCCGGCTGGATCACACCTCCTCGCACATAACGGCTCACCCTGTGGCTCCTGCAGCCTGGGCGAGCCTTTCTCCATGGCCCAGCAGCTCTGCACATCTTCCTCAGCCACAGCATTGGCCCTCCTCAATAACGCTGCCTCACAGCCTGAGCCCACACCCACTCCTCACCCTCTGCTTCCCGTTCTGCTCCGCCACCTTTCCAGTCCCATGCTCCCAAGCCCCATCCTGCTTGTCTCTTCTTCCACAGGCAACTCCTCATCCCCGCCCCCAGCCCCATGCCCTGGCCGTTTGACCCTTTCCCTTTGGAAAGCTGATCCTGAATGGAAAGACTGGATTCTGGCTGCGGGATGTGAACCCCACTGAAGCAGGGCGCACTGAGGACACAGCTCAGGATCCGTGGGGACCGGGGATGGGGCGCTCCATGCCTGCCCCAGCAGTATTTACCCAGCCATCGTTCGCTGTTCTTTCAGGCTCATTCAGACAAGCTGCCGAGGCCGGGCTACAACAGCTCCAGTTCAGCTTCTGCTGCGGGCACGACCCGTTCCCAGCCCTGCCCGGCTCTCACAGCACAGCACCGCACACAGGTGCGACCCGGGCCTCGCAGCACGACGCCCGCCGAGCCCTCGAGCCCGGCCGCGGTCAGACGGCACCGGCCGCAGGGCTGCCGTTAGCCCGGCCGGGTCCGGCTGCCACGGGGATGGATGGGAATGCCCCGGCGCGGCCGCCTCAGCGCAGCCGGCGGGCTCGGGGCGCCGTGCTCTTGGCCGCGGCAGACGCCGGGGCCCAGCCCTAAGCCGGGACAGGGGGGGCCCCGCCGGAGTGAGAGGGGCCTGGGGAGAAGAGGAGGGCGCGGGGAGCGGGGTCGCGCCGCCAGCCCGCGATCGCTGCCCGGTCCCGGCGCCCCAGAGCCGGCCGAGAGCGGCCGTGGCCGAGTCCACACCGGCGGGCAGCGCGGCGGCGGAACGCCAGAGGGCGCCCGAGCGCAGCCGGCGGCCCGAGGCTCTACCGGCGAGCGGCAGGAGCTGGACAGCGGGGCCCGGCCCGGAACGGGCACAGCCCCGGCACGGACCGGACCGGAACGGGCACAGCACGGCCCCGGGCACAGCCCCGGCACGGACCGGACCGGAACGGGCACAGCACGGCCCCGGGCACAGCCCCGGCACGGACCGGACCGGAACGGGCACGGCCCGGCCCCGGGCACAGCCCCGGCACGGACCGGACCGGGCACAGCACGGCCCCGGGCACAGCCCCGGCACGGACCGGACCGGAACGGGTACAGCACGGCCCCGGGCACAGCCCCGGCACGGACCGGACCGGAACGGGCACAGCACGGCCCCGGGCACAGCCCCGGCACGGACCGGACCGGAACGGGCACAGCACGGCCCCGGGCACAGCCCCGGCACGGGCACGGCCATGCCCCGGGCACAGCCCCATCTCCTCTCGCCCTCCACTACCCGTAAGGCCGCCGGGGCCGGACCTGACCCGCCAGCACTGGCCCCCGGCCCTGTCACCGACTGGCCCGGTCCCCGCCGGGGATCCTCCACGGCCACCCGGTGCCAGCCGAGGAGAGCGCCCGGCCGCAGCCAGCCCGGTGTCGGCTCTTGCCTGGGCAGACGCCCCAGACTTTCATGTTTATTGCAAACTAGGAGAGCTCCGGAGAGGCGGAGGAGGGCAGCACCGCTGCCAGCTCTTATCTGCGGGACACATGGCGGGGCAGGCGCTGCTGAGGGCTGCAGATGAGCTCTGCCATGTCCCTGCCTCCAGCGGGGCTGAGCTCGCCTGTCCCACGGCTCCTCCGGCCGCAGCACTCACCCCCAGAGCAACCAACGGCGAGCAGGGGCAGGCACGCGCTGCCTCTGAGCCCGTAAAGCTTTCCTGGCTCTGGCAAAGCCACTGAACATGTGTAACAGCCCCAGACTGATCAGGTTTGAGAACTGACAACCCCAGAGTCATCAGGGGATGCAAAGCTACAGGGCCTCGCCTTGGTCGATTCTGCCTCCCAGCCACTAATCCTCCCTAATCTCGTATTTGGTGGCGTGTCACAACTCTCTCATCTGATCATTTGGTCTGCACTAACCTTCCTGGGTCACCAGAACCTCTTCTGAGTGGCTTGGTTTGCAGTGGGTCAAGCATTCCCCCACCCCGGCAGTTCAGAGCACAGGTGTGGTGAAGCCAATAGCACATGCAGGCTCATTCCCAAGCCACACAGCAGAGGCAATACAGCGACACACTTCGCTTGTGGGCCCTCCTCGATGGAGCACAATGGGGTTTGGGGACCATCACCTACCATGGGATCGCAGACCCATCCCCTCCCTGTGCTCTTGCACACCTCAGTCTGTGTTACACCCCAAGAAGCACAGGCTGCGCCAGCACCAGCTCCCTTCCTACAGCCTCTCCAATTCCAAGGCACTTGTCCCTTCCTCCTTCCCCACTACGCTGCCGACGCACCTCACCTCTCCTCGTTGAGGCCACACATGCGAATCCGCTCTGTGCTGGTCCAGTTGTGCACCCCACTATAGAGAGGTGCTGTAGAGATCATGACAGCTGCTCCTCACTGACCGGGGCTGCTGGGGCTCCAGAAGCCGCTTTGCCTACAAAAGAGAAAGACCAGAGGGTTGGGAACTCTCCCAGGGATGCTCCTGTTCAACCACGCTTCAGAGAGCAGCGTCCCCAGCTCCGCTGCTGGGCAGACAGCTGCAGTGCCTGCATTTCTGTCTGGAAGAGGGCTAGAAGCAGCCAGCAGTGCCCTGGGTAGCACCCGCAGCCCACTCGTGTTAAACAGGGTTACTGCTGAAAAGGCTCTGATAGTTTCACACCGATGTGTTCACGCACACGTGCATCCCTCACCAAGACTCCTCCGCCTTTCTTCCCCCTCCAGAGGAACACCCAGCACTGGGGAACAAGCCACAAGTCAGACTTCTACCCAAGAAGAGGCTCTGTTAAAACGCTGCCATCCCCCAAGGCCCCGCAAGACTTTCACAAGCCAGCACACGGCAGGTTTAAGGAGGAAAAAGCTCACATAAGGGGGCAACTGGGGGACCCTGGAGGGGAGCAGAGGTTTGCCAGCAGCGCCCTCAGACAGTGCTGACACGGGATTACCCCCTTCCTCGGCCAGGAAGGTGCTGGTATTCAGCAGAGTTACGGATGGAAAACATGAGGAAATCCAGGGATTTGCGAGCATCCAAGACGCACCGTCGGCTGGGTGGAGCTTTTGAGGGAGCGCTGCAGCCAATCCTGCTGCGCTGGGTGTTCCAGCAGTAAGGCAGCTTTGCTGCTCCGCTCCTGTCAAGGAAAAGGCAGCGGAGGAAGAGAGGATCCTCTGCGCTAACAAGTGGACCCGGTTGAACCGAGCGGCGCTGGCTGCAAGCGGCAGAGATGCTGCCAAAGCAGCTCCCGGTTCAGAGAAGCACGGAGCACCTGAAGGTAACGCAGGCACAGAGCCCCGGCACAGAAGCGGGAAGAAGCTGAGAGCGCCACGGGATCCCGAATCTCCATCGGCTGCCTGCCCCTGCCAAACTCCTGGCGACGGGAGCTGGGACCGGGACGAGGAGCAGCCCGCACCTTCCGTCCAGGCTGGAAGGAGCCCCGCGGGGGTCCCCCGGCCAGCAGCAAGAGGGCTCCAGCCGTGGAGCTGCACGCAGCCCCTGCCGAATGCCCTCACCTCAGCCCAAACGTGCCCGTGGGGATCCTCAGGCAGAAAGAAGTGCCGGGCACGGAGGAGAAAACGGGGTGAGGCAGCCTCTGTGCAAAAAAGCAGCGCCAGAGCCATCTGCGCGAATGAGGGCACAAGTGAGCAAGCGGAGCACGGCAACCAGAGGTCAGGAGAAGCGGGGGAAACCTGCTAAAGGACACGGGTTTGGAAGCAACGCTCTGCAGTGAAGGGGGAGCCGGGCGGACGGTGAGACAGAGAGCAGGGTCATACCCAAAGAGAATGCGAGGTGGCTTGGAGCAGGAAGGGGAGGAGTCTTGCGATGCTTGGAGAGAAATGCAACATAAAGGAAATAGGGGAACAAACAATCTGCGGGGATTTCACCATCTTAGGCTGAACTGAAAGAAAGGGAGGAGAAAGGTCCTGCCCCCGAGCGCAGTGACAGGACAGATGTTTGCGGGGAAACCAAAAGGGCCCTTCTGTGCCACGGGGAAGGGGACACATACGGCTGCGCCATGTGGAACGGGAGTTGGAGACAAGCTGAAGCCTTGAACAGCCCAGGCGTGACCCAAGAATAGGTCTGGCGAGGGAAAAGTGATAAGAGGGCGGTACGAGAAGCTGGGAGAAGCAGCATGTTTAGAGTACTTGAGTAAAAGCTGGTCAACAGAGGAGGCATGATGGCCATGAGAAGGGAGCCGGGAGGACATGGCAACAGAGATAGACACCGTTTCATGAATTCCTGGCCTCTGTCCGCTACGGACAATATGGGACATGTGCCAAAGACAGTCATTTTACAGGGAACGAAGAACAGAAGAGAAAAAGAATCAAGATTTCAACCACAAGAAGGAATAAAACAGGGGCAAACCCATAGATGTGGTCTCAAGCACAAACCTGCACAAAGACTGAAAGAATAGCATCCTTAAGGAGCTAGGCCAGGAGGCTTATTGAGAACCATGGGATGAGCAGTAGCCTCCCAGAGCAACACCAAACCAGAAAGAGCAACTGTAGCCTCCCCGGGTCAGAACATGCTTTTTGTCGACATGAGGAAACAGAGCACATCTCCTGTCTACACTTGTGCTGCTTGAAGCGACTTTAAACGGATGTAATGAAACGAGTAGGAGCCCCTTGGAGAACGCAGCCAGAGCTTGGCTTCACATGCCGGTCTTTGAGCCCTTCTCCCCCTTCACCCCTTCCGTCACATCACTGAACCTGTGCAGTGTCCTGGTCAACTTGGCCAGGGAGTTGATCTCGGTTTAAAACCTTTGTGGGCTCCCCCCGGCCTGGTTCTAATCCCTCCTAGCTCCTAGATCAGGTTCACCAAGAGGGAGAGAGGGCACAGCCTGGCACAGAACCTGCTTAACCCATCACATCTGTCAAAGGAAGTGTACATGAAACCACAGTCTGATTTTGATTTAGCTTAAATAGGTGCCCAGCCAATTCTAAGTAACTCTGAAGAAAACTGGCTTAGAATGAAGTCAGAAGATGAGCGCTGCATTTTGGGCTCATGGTGTGATATTAAAGCACCTTCACCCCCCAAAACTAAAGGTGCTCCAAGAACTGCAAACAGAAAGGTGCTGAATGCGTCCACCTCCTCCAGCAACCCCTCAGAGGGATGTTCAGTGAAACAAATCCCCCCCACCCCCCCGGAATTAAAACCAAGGGGGATTTGTTCATTTGTTCAGTGATCATCCCATGTTCATTAAAACCTCTCATCATGTTGCAAAAGGAAAGGCTGCTCCTTTGCAAACCTGGCTCTTCCAGGCTCCAGAAAAAGCAGACGTTGTAGTAAAAGCATGCTTGTACTCAGGTTAGCCATGACTTAGCTACATGTGGAATTGAGTCAAGCAATTACTATCCCTTCTGAAATACTGTTGTGCAGCCAACAGGAGTGAGTGTCCTGAGACAAAGCTCTTCAGGCACGGGCATTTTCTAATAGTTACCACCACACAAATCCCCCTTCCACCAAAATCCCAACAGCATGGAGACAACCATGGCTTCATCCCAGGCTGAGGGTGGCAGGACAGGCTGCTGCTGCCTTCACCCCCCACTCCCACACTGCTGAAGAGAACCGAGCCCGCACCATCTCCGTGCTGCCCCCTGCCAAAACCCTGCCTGCGCCCCAGCTCTCAGTGATCGGAACTGGAGCTGCCCACGGCGAGGCTCCCAAAGCAAGTTTTCCATTGCCAGGCTGCCCTTCGCTCTCCGTCTCCCACCCCAGCACTAACGCCGCAGTGCCCCCCCAGTAACAGCAGTCCCTCAGTCGGAGCAGCTCCCTACCACACTCAACACTCGGCTTCTCGAGCGCTTGCACCAGCAGCTTCTCTGGGCTGCCTCCAAACTTCCAGCCACAGGTAGCAAAGAGCTGATTTTCACCAGAGGGCTTGGTGCTGTCATGTGTGCATGACAGATGTCACATCTCT
Source organism: Agapornis roseicollis (assembly GCA_002631895.1). NCBI lineage: Eukaryota > Metazoa > Chordata > Aves > Psittaciformes > Psittacidae > Agapornis > Agapornis roseicollis. Next base: position 250,270 of record NDXB01007181.1, on the reverse strand, counting down.
GTTGCCACCTGGTCTAACCCTCGCTCGTACTGCTCTGATCGGGTCAAACAGAGCCACGATCTCCTGCAGCCGTCCACCTCCAGGGCAGCTGGGGCGAACCCCTGGTACAGGAAGGGGCCTTTTCCCTCTTCTTCTTGTGTTTAGGACCACACTGCCTTGACACACACCCCAACCCCCAAGAAGCTCTTCATGTATTTCCCTGCTCTGTACTAACATGACATAGATTTCAAGCCTCTTACCTTCCTGTCCCCATCCCAGCACTGGCACACGAGGAACGCACCGAGCAGTTGCCACTATTTCAGCTGCACCCTGCCTGGGGATGCCAGGTGCTGAAATGCCAGCAGCCAGTCTCCTATAACCCCCCAGTGCAAGGCTTCCCCCGGCCTGGGCTCCAGGCAGGAATATCACCCCAATAGCATTGGCAGGAACTCAGTGCAGTTCGACAGAGCCCCAAGGCCTTTATGGACACTGGCGGTTAAGTGTGACAGTGGCACAGAGGGAGGAGGATTTCCACCTTAGGGCTTGGAGAAGGAGAAAGCCCAATGGACCCCGTGCAGCAGCAGATGGGGAGGCTGCAGCGGGTCCCCTCCCTCCGGCAAGTGAAGGCCGGGGAGGGACAGATGCACTTTGACCCTGGAAACACACCCGCAGGAGACACCTTTGCACATTCGTGCCGACAGCGCTGAAGCCTCGAAGGCCGTTGGCTGGAGTTTGGTTTTCCCCCAGATAGCAATGGAACATCAAACGGGGCTTCGCTGCTGGGAACTCCGAGCGGGACTGGGAGCTCAGAGCGCATCGTTCAGTGCAGCAGCGCAGGGCAGCAGGAGGAACCGGCTGCACCACCAGGAACGGGCCGTCGCCCACAGTGCTCCGCTCTCTTTGGCAGCCTTCGTTGCCATTAGTAACACAGGCAAGAAATTATAGTTGGTTTTATGTGTGATTGTCGGGTGCCTGTTTCAGGTCCAGAGGTCCAGAGCGAGCGCCAGCCCCCAGAGTCACCCCAGGCGCCTTTTCAGCTCTGAGCATCGCTTTGAGAAACCCTCCAGAGCAAAGTGCTGGCAAAAATGTTCGAATCAAATAAAAATGTAGAGTAAAGCATGGTGCGGGTCCCCCCAGGACCCACAGGGCACAATGCACCGCCAGCGGAAAACCACAACAAGAAAACTGGAATAAAAAGGGAACAGCTTTATCTATCTTATATCACGTTACCGCTCAGGCAGGGGTCAGCAGCAGTACTGGTACTGACCTGGAACAATCAGGGTGGCACAAACCCTGCAGGGCCTGGCCAGGCCACCACCGTGGCCTGTGTCAGCAGGGAGGTGCCGGGTCCAACTGAGTCTCCCACGACCACCCCAGCTCAATTTGGGTCCCCCCAGCAGCCCTGACCGCTGCCAAGCTGAGCCAGGCTTTGCCTCCATGCATTTCCTTAAGCTCATTTAAAGACACAGCAACACCGCAAGTAATTATAGATACCCAGTGCGACAAATTGGAAATAAAAACGAGAAAACCCATCCCCATTTGAAACAGAACAAAGAAAAGTTTGCCACTCATTTGCTAGCGCTTTGGTCACTCATCCCTGCTGCCGGCCGGCAGCACTGAGCCCTCGTCACTCACAACACCGGGGCTGTCCTCACAAAAGGCCACTGCTGTGCAGTTAAGGACTGGGGAAAAAAGCCACTGAGGGAGCACCGTGTAAAAAATGCATCTGACAGGAACACCGCGACGGGAGAGCTGCCGCCTGTCCCTGGTGCTGGGCCGGAATGCCAGAGCCCAGCACTGCCAGGGGCAGCTTCATCCCGGAGGCCAAACCGGGCCAGAGCCAGCCTTCTGAGCCCACCGAGGGCAGAGCTCCAGACCCAGGCAATGGCGATGAAGTGGTGCCTTGGCAGACACCAGCACGCACCAGCAGGCACCCAACTGGTGGGACCCAAAGGCTGGTGATGGCAATGAGGAATGCAACGTGGAAGGGAAGGCTGGTGCAGACATGGTCAAAAGAGACGTGACAAGCAGCAAAGGGCACGGGGTGCACCAGCCCTTCCTTGCAGTGATCCCCCCTGACTTGGCTGGTGACGATGAGGATGCTGGGGAGCAGATGCTCTGCCGGGAGGAGAGACTTTCTCCATCGCTATGTCAGCCTGGAAGAGCTTCTCAAGGAGCTGTTCTGAGCTGGCAGCACCCGCGCCGGGGGAAGGGAGCAACGCTGCTCGCCGAGAAGCTGCACCGACCCTGCTGAGCACCGACACTCCGTCGAAGGAGTTTTGGTTTCCTCTCCGGTACGGGCGGCAGGAAGCGCCTCCTCCTGCTCGGTCCTGCCGTTGCCCGGCCATCACCACGGGCACTACGGGGCCCGGTACGGCCGCCGCGGGTTCGGGGGGCGGCGGCGCGGGGCCGGCCCGAGCCCTGCCCGAGGCCGCGGGGCTGGTCCCTGCCGAGCCCCGTGAGGCCGCGGCACAGCCCGAGCCGCTAACGGAGGCCCCCCCCCGCCCCGCCCCGCGGCTCGCCGGACCCCACGGCCGCTCAGGGAGCCAGGCCCCGCGGCACTGCCCCGCGCCGGCCCCCGCAGCCCGCGGTGTCCGCTTGGGCTCCACGGCAGCCCCCGGGGCCGCTCCACACGGGAGCGCGAGGCCGCCTCTCGCCCCGCGGCCCCGGTACCCGCGGCCGGGCCCCACCTCCCCGCGCTGCCGCACCGGGGCAGCCCCGAACATGGAGGTGGCGGCGGCCGCGCTGCCCCCAGGGAGGGCTCTTCCGCCATGGCCCGGCGCCCGCCCGCCCGGCTCCCGGCGCTGCTGCCGGGGCGGCTCGGCCCCGGGCAGGGGCGGCCGCCGCCGACGGGCTCGGGCCACGCCGCTAAACTCCGCGAGCGCCCGGCGCCGCCGTCCCGCCGCTGTCGACCGCCGCCTCGGGAGCGCTGCGCCCCGGCGGCCGCCCCGCCCTGCCGGCCCGGGACCCCCGCGCCGCCCCGGGAGCGGCAGGTGTCGCCGGTGCCGGTGCCGCCGCGCGAGGCAGGGCAGCAGCGCGCCGCGCCGTCGCGGGGCAGAGAGCGGAGCACAACGCCCGTTGCCCGCTGCCCTCGGCCCGACGCTGTCAGCGCCCGCCGTCCCCGCCGCTGTCCCGCCGCAGGATGCTGTACCCCCCC
>NDXB01007181.1:170865-239983 GCA_002631895.1 Agapornis roseicollis | reverse complement strand
GAGGGGGGGGGGGGGGGGGGGGGGGGGGGAATAGGGGGGGTTGCTCCCGGTACCCCCGGGCTCGTGCGGGAGGAGCCCGGTTGGACCCCGCCACGAGAGGGACAAGGATGAGGCCCCGCGGAGCTCGCAGCCCGCGAGGGGCTCGGCAGCGCTGGGGCTGCCCCCGGCATTCCCGGCACCCTCCTTCTCCAGCCGGCTGCAGACCTGGAACTGCGTCCCCACTAAAGCCCCAGCGCTGATACTGCTCTGCCCAGAGGAGCCCCCGCTGTACCCGTGTCCCTCTAACCCACCCCCAGCAACCACACGGGTGCTTTCTGCGCTTAGTTTTGAAGCACCTCTGGATAGATGGAAATGAGATCTCGGGAAGAAACACTTCCCCTGGCAGTGCTCAAGGCCAGGCTGGACACGGGCTTGGAGCAAGCTGCTCAAGTGGAAGGGGTCCCTGCCCATGGCAGGGGCTGGAACTGGGTGAGCTTTAAGCTCCTTCCCTCCCACTCCAGTCTGTGGTTCTGTGATTCTATGGTACTGGAAGCCCCAGTTCAAGCCAAATCCAGCCCAGTGCTGGGCATCCAGGGCTGGGAGCTGGGCAGCCAATCATACCCAGCAGGCACAATCCAGGGCTGGGAAGCCATGGTTAAGCAGAGGAGGAAAGCATCCCCGAAGAGGGATAGGGACAGCAGAGCTACAGGGCTCTGGCAAACCAGGGCCACAGGGAGCTGCAGGGAGGTGGAAGTGTAAGCAGAGGGGCTGTGCTCACCCCAGGCCAGGCCCAGCCTCACCCTGACTCTGGGGCACTTCAGCTTTTATTAAACCAAACAGACCCGTCCTTGCACCTGAGAGCCCAAGGGGCTGGGGCAAAGCGCTTCCATGGCCGTTGGTGCAGGCAGAGCAGAGGGAATCCAGACTCCAAGCTGGGACCTTACCCGTGTGTGACATGGAAGGGTTCTTCGGCGTCACATGGAAACGCTCTGTGCTTCCTCTCCTCTTTTCTCTCCAGCCCAGCCTGCATTCACACCGGGCAGCCCCAGCACAGCCCTACGCTACCTGGGCACCCCAGGGACTCTATGGGGCTGGTGCCACCCAGGCCGAGTCCCTGGCAAGGGCACAGCTCCAGCAGAGCTGACACCACAGGAGCCACCACTGCAGGAAGGCTGCCAGCACCCAGAGCAGGAGCCCTGCACTGTTTTGGGGTTAGAATGCAGGAGTTCCAGGGCACCCACCCTCAACCCCATGCATGCCTGTGCCCCAGCCCCACCGGATGGCATCTGGGGGTCCGGGCTGCAGGGAAAAGGGTGAGTGCAGTGGCTCTGCCCCAGCCCCAGGGGACAGGGACCCTGCATGGCTGAACCCTACGGGAAGGCTCCAGTCCCAGTGCAGGGTATGGCAGCGCTCCTGGCATGAGGAACACTAATTGCTGGGAACAGCAACCCCTTCAGCTTCTTTGCTCAGACTGACCTGACTGGCATGAGCACAGTGCAGATGAGGAGAGGGAGGAGAGGACCGAGGGGATCCCTGTCCCACTGTTAGGCTCCAGCACCGGACACACCAAGCACCCTGCAGTCACCCTTTGCAGGGTGCAGTGGGCCAGGAAGCCTGGCTCAGCAGAAGGAAGAGGGCAGGGTAGCTGGGTGAAACCACCTCAGAGCCCTGTCTTCCAGCTCATGGGATTCACCCACCAGAGTACTTCAGAACTGCTGGTGGACACAAGGAGCGTTGCCCCATGGCTGGGCTCAGCACAGCCAGGCTGGGAGAAAACCCCTCTAGCCAAGATCAAAAAATATGTGTTATATATATATATACATATAATGTCATATTTATATATATAAAAAATGGGGGTATGAAAGCCAGGAGCCCCAGAGCAGGTGAACCCCAGCACTGAGCTCACCTCTGCTCCTGCTCCCCGCCCAGGGCAGCAGCTCCAGGCACCCTCAAGAGCACATGCCATGCAGGAGGGCACAGAACAAGCGCAGGCTCAGCCCTGCTGCAGCCTGCATGCAGCTACAGCCCTGTCCTGCTGCCGGCCTGGCNAGCAGCTCCAGGCACCCTCAAGAGCACATGCCATGCAGGAGGGCACAGAACAAGCGCAGCTACAGCCCTGTCCTGCTGCGGTGCCGGCCTGGCTGCACCCTCAGCTCCGGCCCCAGCTCCAGGCCGGGCCTGGCTGTGGCAGGAACGTCCTCAGCAGAGATAGGCTGGATGATGTGGCCGCTGCGGGTGATGACCCGGGGGGCTGTCAGCTTCTGGAAGGCGCGCTGCGTGTTCCACGTGGCTCCCACGGGCGTCCGGATGCTCTGCTCAAACTGCTCGTGCCTCTCGAAGGGGAAGGGCAGCTCGCTGACCTGTGGGGAGCAGCACAGCGGGGTCACCCCCTGCCAGCACCCCGGGGGCTGCTCCCACCACACTCTGCTGCTGGCTCCCGCTCACACCATCCCTTGCCCCGCTGACCCCTGGTTCCATCCCTTATGCCAGTAGATTCCAAGGGCTGGCACAGCCAGGAGCAGCCCTGGGAATTTCTTTTCCCTCCATCATCCTGCTGGTTTCTGGGCTGCCAAAGCTAGAGGCTCAGAGCCTAGGCAGGGAGTACAGGCAGGAACAGGAGATGTTTTGGGAATGGGTCACCAGAAGGCACTGGAGTGCCCATAGAGGCTGCCCATCACCCACCTGATGTGCTGCTGCGTAGATGTTGCGCTTTTCACTCATGATGACGTGGGGCAAGTGCTGGTCCTTCCTGGGAGGCGCCGGCGGTGGCTTGAGCAGGAACCTGCGGGGCACACACATGCTCAGCCCCGGGGCCAGGCAGGGGCACACGCATGATCAGCCCCGGGGCCCGGCCAGGGCACGCTGCCGCAGCTCTTCACACTCACCGCTTTATCTTCCTGGTGCTGGGCTTCAGGCCTGAGCCCCCCCACTCGCCCCAGCCTGGCAGCACCAGGTTCACCGGCTGCGGCTTCGCATCCTGCTCCGCCTTGTGCTTCTCCCGGCGGAAGTCAGCGACCACGTCATCCCCGGCAAAGGCCTCTGTGATCACCCCGCGCTGGTCGATGCCTCCCTCCTGTGGAGAGCAGGGTCAGCCCCTGCAGCTAGCATGGCTGCGGGACAAGGGGCTGGTGTGTCCTGCTCACCTCCTCCTCCAGCAGCATGGGCAGGCTGGGGCACTGAGCCTCCTTCGGCCGCCCCTCCAGCACTGCCTGCAGGCTGATCAGCTCCTTCTGGGACGTTGGCTTCCTGGCAGGCCTGGCCCCAGCTCTGCCCTCCTTCGGCTGCCGCTGTACTCCCATCTCTGCTCCTGCGGCTGCTGGCTGCCACACTCCTGTCCCTGCTCCTGTGGCCACTGCCTGCCGCTCTCTTGCCTCTGCTGCTGCCACTGGCTGCTGTGCTCCTGTCCCTGCTCCTGCAGCCACTTGCTGCCGTGCTCTCGCCTTTGCTCCTGTGGCCACCGGCTGCTGCGCTCCCATCTCTCCTTCTCCAGCTGTCGGCTCCTCTGGCTCCTCCACATGTTCCTCTGAGGCCAGAGCCTCAACGTCCTCCATTGTTCGCACCCGGCCGAGCTGCTGCGAGAGCAGAACCTCCTCCTGGGCATCAGTGGGCAGCTTGATCCCCGCACTCACCTCTGCCTCTGCCTCTGCGCAGATGAGAGGGATGGGGATGTCCCCGGGAGGTTCAGAAACTGCCTCTGTCACATCAGCATCTGCATATTGAGGTAACAGGTGAGAAACAGTCACCCACGAGGAGGAAACACAAGGGTAAAGCCAGGAAGAAAACAGCCCTTGCACCCCTCTTTCCCTTGCCCAGCCCTGAAGCAGCACACCAGTCCCTCCCTGCCTGGGCCTGCAAGCTCCTCACCTTGTCCTGCAGGGCTCCCTGCCCGCTGCTGCCTCATGTGCCGCTTCTGCGCAAAGTCCTGTAGCAGAGCTTCCTCCTCTGACATCTCCTCTTCTTCCTCCTCCATCTCCTCCTTGCTTTCCACGGCACCAGGCTCTAATACATCTCCCTGACCCTCCTGTGCCTCTGGCTCCTTGGCTGGGCTGCTGGGTCTGCCCAACAGCCAGGGATTTGTTCTGCTGGCACTCATGGGGGTGGTGGGAATGGTCACCGATGTGAGATCCTCCTCAGGCACATCATCTGGCTTCTCCTCAGGCAGCTCCACCCGTACCTTCTGCATCAACTCCTTGTTCTTGGCCAGCTGCTCCTGCATGGCCTTGCGAGCCTGGGAGGGGATTGAAAGGTTTCATAGGCAGGCCAGAAACAACACACCCGCCCTATCTCACCTGCCTCCCCTTTCCCCAACCAGCACTGGAAACATCATTGTGGCTTTTCAATGTATAATGGTGATTTGTAAGGAAGAGAGAGACTTTATAGCAAGGTCTACAGTGACAGGACAAGGGGCAACTGCTTTAAACTAGAAGAGGCCAGATTTAGGTTAGATACAAAGAAGAAAAGAGAAACAAGTTGTATGATGAGGGTCGTGAGGAGCTGGCACAGGGTGTTCAGAGAAGTTGTGGCTGCCCCTTCCCTGGCAGTGCTGAGGCCAGGTTGGATGGGGGTTTGGAACAACCTGCTCTAGTGGAAGGTGTCTGCCAGGGAGTTGGAACTGGATGAGCTTTAAGGTCCCTTCCAACCCAAACTCTTCTGTGGTTCTGCAATCTCACCTCTAGATCATACTTGGCTATAATGGCCCTGGAGCGGGCCCACTTTCCCTTGTTCTGGTGCTTAAGGCTCATTCGCTCCTGGGGGGAAAAAACAAGAGAGAAGCATCAGAACAAGCACCTTCATAAGCGGGGATATCCCATGCAGTGGGGGACAAGCACAAAAGCAGCACCTGCATCCTGAGCTGCTCCAGCTCCTCCAGCCTTGCCAAGGCAGCCTCAGGGTCTGACTTCTGCAGCAGCTCAAACTCCTTTAAGGCCTTGCGCCTCTTGCTTTTCTTCAGCACGCGATGGTACCTGAGCACAGAGGCAGTGAGTGAAGCCTTGGGTGCCAGGGAGGCCCTGGGGACCCCGTGTTTTGGCTGTACCCCAATACCAGCCAGACTCTGCCCTCTCCAAGGGATCTTACTTCTTGCTCTTGATCTTCTTCTCTCGCCGAGCCTTGGCTTCATAGTAGGACTGCACGACCCGAGCCTTCTGCAGCTCTGCCCGCCGCTGCCGGGCCTGTCAGAGAGCACAGAGTAAGGGCAGGCACCAAGGAAGAGGCCTCAAGAGCAAGGGCATGGCTGGGGGGGACACTCACCTCCTCCAAGCTCATTGCCTGCAGTGAGGCTGCCTCCTCTGGTGTCAGGAGCGGATCTGTGATGGGCTGCTTCGTCTTGTGGAGCAGCCCAAAGATCTCCTGCTCCAGGGGAGTTCGGGCCTGTTGGAACAAAGCAGACCCAACAAGATGATGGTGATGAGAAGAATCACGAGAGGCAATGCTCCTCTAGGTGTCCCTGTCCTGGTGCCCCTGAGCAGGTCCATAGGAGGGCCCAGAGAAGTGTGGCCACTCCTCCTGGGGCTGAGGTCACAGCCTTGACCAGAGTCACCGGCAGCAGCCCCTGGCTTGCTCTGGGGAGGGCAGAATTCCTCCCAGGGAGAGGAGGAGGAGGCTTGCAATAGGCAGGCAGCACTGGCCAGGTAGCTCTGGGCAGTTTCCCTGGCCACACAACATCATGTCCTGCCAACACAGAAAGGGACCTCTGGGCAGGTTGAGGCGATTTGGCTGGGCGCTCGGCAGCGGCTGCCTCTCACCAGAGCACCTGTACAGCTGGGAGAGCTCTCGGGGAGGGCAGTGACTCACCTGCCGGCAGCACAACCCTCATGGGAATTCAAAATCAAACCCATCATTGTTTTGTAGTTTTACAGGATTTACAATAATGAGGTCCAGGGTTTGCCAGACTGGACCCTGTCTACCTCAGCACATGAAGCCAAGGGCTACAAGCAGGCACATGGCTCAGCACAGGGACCAAAACCCTGCACACTCAGCAAGTGTGACTCAAGCTGAAAGGCTAAGAAGAGAGGGGACAGAACACGCTCAAAACCTTCTGCCTGTGCCTTAGCCAGCCCCTCCCAGAGGCTCGGCTGTGCATGAGGAAAGTGGAATACTTCCATGTGAATCTTCCCCAGGCTCAGCCTGTGCCTGCCCAGAGCCTCAGCAATAGGCTGGGCCTTCCCCATGCCTGCCTCACTCCTCCTCAGACAGCCAAGAGCTGTGCCACCGAGCCCAGGAGCTGTGTGGCACATGGCAGCACCCACCTTCCAGGCTGAAGTCACCTGCTCCAGGGGCACGACTGCGGCAATGTCCTGCTTGAGTGGGAACACCAGCTGCTCGGCGCGCCGGTTCTGCAGCACAATCTGCTGCCACTTGCCCACGTCTTTGGAGGTTGTCACGTAGGCAGCTTCCCGCACGACCTGCGGATGGGTGGGAAGGGAAGCAGATAAGCAAGGGAGGGCTGAAGGAAAGCACAAGAACCCGCTGGCATCAGAGTAGCAGAGGGAACCCAAGGGCCTACTCACCCGCTTGGCCTCCTCCTTGCTGAGCGGCAGCTCCACCGCTGCCTTCTGCTTCACTCGGGTCAGCTCATTCTTCACGCTGCTCAGAGCAGATTTGGGGCGGATGGGCTGCAGGAGCTCCGACAGAACCAGCTTCTCCCCAGCCCCTGTATGAGGTCCCACATGTCAGCTCAGGTATAGCACTACTAACCCGAGAGGCTGCAGCTGCATTCAGCCAGGAAGCCAGGGTGGCTGCAACCAACCTTGGCCCCCACGGGTCTCACCTTTGGTGCTGACGTTGAACTCGGACACCTGCACGCTGGCCTCCGAGCGCTCGGCCAGCCTCCGCCTGCGACACGGGAAAACAAATCAACCAACGGGCTCCCCACGTTCCCCCGAGTGCTTCTGCTTCCACGGGAGCTGAGCCGCTTCTGCAGAGCTTCCCTGCGCAGCCCCGCAGGGCCCACGCTGAGGGAACGCGGCTGCTGCCAGAGCCCCAGGGCCAAGCCGTAGCAGCGCCCCGGACCCCGCCACTCACCGCTTCCGCCCGGACAGGGCGCTGACCGCCTCCAGGAGCTGTCGGTGCCGCCGCTCGCCGTCCGCCTGCCGCTGCCACGGGGCAGACACAATTACAGACCCCGGCCCAGCCCCACCACAGGCCCAGCAGGCGCTGCCGGGAGCGGCGCCCGCTCCCTGGTACCCCGCCACGGCCGGGCCGGGCCAGCCGCTGCCGCAGCGGGGAAACCCAACCCCAAGGCCTCGCCCTCACCTCATCCCCATCGCCATCCTCATCTTCGTTCTCGCTCGCGGCCGCCTCCGTTCCCAGCCACTCCTCCGACATCGCCCCGCACTGCACTGCACCGCACCGCACGCCACGCTAGCCGTAAAGCACCACACCACGTAGTACAACTCCCAGCACGACCTGCCGGAAAGCGCACCACTTCCGCCCGGCCTGCCGCAACCCGCCGCGCTTCCGCCCGCCGGACGGCTCTGACGTCACGGTTGCCGTGGCAGCGGGGCCGAGGGTGGGGGTGACGGACCGGCCCCGCGGTTCTCGCGGTGCGAGTCGGCCGGGCCGGGCCGGGCCGGGCCTCATGGCAACGGCCGCGGGAGGACCATGCCTCCCAGGTCGGGGCGCCGCTCCCTGCCCTCACTGGCAAACCCCCGGGCAGCACGGCGGAAAAACGGGGCCGCGGCAGCGACGTGCGGAGGGGGACAGCGTATGACACGACGCGACACGACGCGACACGACGCGACATAACACCACACAACGCGACACGCCCGCCCCGCCGGTGCCGCCCCGCCGCGCCCGCTGCCGCAGGCCCCGCCCCCGGCCACGTGCCGCGCCACGCCCCCGGCCCCGCCTCCCCTTGTCCGCACCGGGGCGGGGCGGAGGGGAGCTGCCGCAGAGTGACGCGTGGCGTAGCCTATGGGAACAGAGGGGCGGAACGGACGGCTCGGGCAGGCCAATGGGCGGCGAGGCCCCGCCCCCGCAGCGGCGCGAGGCGTGGCGGCCCCTCCCGCGGCGCTGAGGGAGGGAGGGAGCGAACGGCCCGGCCCGGCCCGACCCGGCCCGCGCGGCGCTGCCCGCACCGGCACAGGGTGAGCGGCGGCGGGGCCCTCTCTTCCCTTCCCCTCCTCCCTTCTTATTCCACCACAAGCCCGGACTCCGGCGCCGCCGCGGGGGGGTGGGTGCTGCTTGCCCAGCCCAGCCCAGCCCCGCCCCGTCTTCTCCTGGTGGGGCCGGTGCGGGGCCGATCCCCCGCTTCCCCCTACCGGAGGTCTCCCTCCGGGCCGAAGCCTTCCGTGGCCGCGCCCTGCTCGCTCCCTCCTCCCGTCCCGATGAGTTTCCATGGCGACGCCCCTCCCGGGGCGCGGGGGTTTCCATAGCGACGGCCGCCGCCCCGCGCCGCCGCCGCCGCCCCGATGCTGAGGCGCTTTCCTCTCCCCGCAGCGCCCAGCGCAGCCCCGCGGGGCCCCCGATGATGCCGGGGGCTCGGGCGGCGGAGCAGCAGCGCCCGGACCCGGAGTTGTGGCGGCCGCCGCCGCCCCAGTGACGACCCCGCCATGTCGGTGATGGTGGCGAGGAAGAAGGTGGTTCGGAAATGGGAGAAGCTGCCGGGCAGGAACACCTTCTGCTGCGACGGCCGCATCATGATGGCCCGGCAGAAGGGCATCTTCTACCTGACGCTCTTCCTCATTCTCGGCACCTGCGCCCTCTTCTTCGCCTTTGAGTGAGTTGCCTGCAGCCGCCCCGTGGCTCCCCGGGTCAGGAGGGATTCGGTGGCCGCCGGTTGCCTCGGGAGCGGGGGTGGGGGTAGAGCGAGGCGGTGCAGAGCGGCTCACCCCGCTCACACAGTGACCTGGGGGTCTGGGGACGCTGGGCCCTGGCAGAGCTCTCCCTGCAGCGCGACACGGACCCTTCACCGCCCTGCTTGTGCTTCCCTGTGCTTTGGCACTTGTCATCCCGTGTCCGGACCGCGGCCGATGGGGATGGGGATTGGGGTGCGTGCTCCTCGCCTGGGGTGCAAGGGCATTGCTGCTGCAGCACCAGAGGCCAGCGTGAGCTGGTGGTGGGGCAGAGCTTGTGGCCGTGCACCCTGAGCCTGTGTACAGCCCTGCTTAGCCCGGTGAGGGGGGTGACCTGGCTGGAGAGCTAACCAAAAGTGCATGAGCCTGATGGCACTGGTCCCTTGCACAGATCCAGCTCATCCTTCAGCTGGCTGTGGTGTGGTGTGGTGCTGCACTACAGCAGGCCTTCCATGAGCTGAAGCCTGGAAGGGGATCCGACCACCCTCTTAAATCAGCACAGCAGCCTAAAGGCCTGCAGCAAGTTGTGTGTCCTGCCAGAGAGCAGGGACTGGCCCCATCTCACCACTCAGCCCTGTGAGCCCAGCTGGGAGTGACCTGGCCTCAGGCTAATCCTGCCAGAACAACAAGCAGGAAGGGAAGAAAAGCTCCCTCACATTTGCCTGAGCTCTGGTGGTGTGTGGGGGGCAGCAGGACCGCTCTGTTTGCCTGGGTTGAGGGTGAGCTTGGATCAGCCACACAGCTGTGAAAAGTTCCTTTCTCTGTTTCCATCAGCATGTGTATGTTGTTCTTAGGGAGGCAAAGGTCTTGACTGGTGTTGGGTAACACTAAAGCCAGTTAAGCCAGGACAAGCAAGCGGAAGAAACTGCTCCCACTGATTAAGCCCTGGCTATTGCTCCACATATATAAAACTCTGGGCCCAGCCACTGGCTTCCTGGACATCTTCCCCAGAGCAGGGACCTTGTCTCAGCTCCCCCTGGCCTAGCATTGCTCTCCCTCACTCTTCTCCTTAGTGGATATTGCCACCATCCTTGGAAATGGCTTTCTGGAACAGTCTGCTGAGGTTTGCCCTGTCCCAAAGGCAGCAGTGCAGCAGCAAACACCATGCCCAGGTCAGCTAAAAGGCTGATTTCTCTGCTTGGTGGTCGTGCAGCAATGGAGGCAGGTGCCGCACAACTGTAACATGGGGTGTTGTGGTTCTCGAGCACAGGAAGTTCAAATTATCCCTGACTCAGTCTGAATCCAAAGGTATGAAATGACACTGCTGCTTGTTTTGTTGTCTGGTTTTTCCTCATCACAAAAATGGGGCTCAGACTTCCTGCCTTCAGGGAGGGCTGGTAGTGTCACTGCTTTAGAAACACGTGTCTCTGCTCCAGAAACACTTACCATGAGGGATAATTGCTCTTGCTCCCTGTGGAGCCTGTCCTGAGCTGAAGAGAGAAGCTGCAGCCTACTCTCTGCTGCCTTTACAGTCCCAGGCTGTGCTGGCAGAGCCAGCGGTGCGGGGGGTACTGCAGGTACAGGACTGGGAATTCTTTGGGAAGCCTCTTTCCGCACTGCTCTGGAAGCAGAGGCCCATGGAGGGGTCACTCATGTCCTTGCAGACAGTGAGACCTCTGGGATGTGCCTCTGTGTTGAGGCAGGGGGATGATCTCTGTGGGGGCAGTTTTGCTGGCAGCAGAATTCCCTCTGGACTGTGGTTAGATTGGCTTAGTGGCTTTTGATTAGGAAAAGTTTGGGAAAATCCAAAATAGCTGTTTGATTCTGTCATCGCTCAATGCTTTAATGTTTTCTGTCTTAAAGAGGCGGTTTGGTTAGAAACTGTGTGTTTGGGATTTCTGAATTTGGGATAGGAACGTAACGTTACGTTGCCAGCCAGAAACCCTGCTCTGTTCCACAGACCCAGCTGATATGATGAGCAGCTGCCCTTTTTGTGCACCAGAGTGCTTGGCCTTGACCTTCTGTCTGTGTTGTCCATTCATTTCAGCTTTTGGCAGGTTCTTTGGTGTTTGCATGGAATTCCATGCTTTTCCCCTTAAAGTCTGTGCTGCAGAGGAACAATTGGAGCTGCTGGGCTCTGTGCAGAGCAGCAGACTCGCTGGTGTCCTGTGCACTCGCTGCAGGGAGCCTGTGCTGTGGGCGCCCGTTTCATTCAGCTGAATCACTTGCGCAGTCGCACCTTGTCTGAGCAGGGCCAGGGATGCCTGAAGCCAGCAAACGCCTCTGGCTGAGAGCGGAGCCCTCCGGGCTGCTCTGCTGGCTCTGGTGTGCGGTGCAGTGTGTGGTGCCGGGCACAGAGTGCGGTGCAGTGTGTGGTGCCGGGCACAGAGTGCGGTGCAATGTGCGGTGCCGGGCACAGAGTGCGGTGCAGTGTGCGGTGCCGGGCACAGAGTGCGGTGCAGTGTGCGGTGCCGGGCACAGAGTGCGGTGCAATGTGCGGTGCCGGGCACAGAGTGCGGTGCAGCGTGCGGTGCCGGGCACAGAGTGCGGTGCAATGTGTGGTGCCGGGCACAGAGTGTGGTGCAGCGTGCGGTGCCGGGCACAGAGTGTGGTGCCTGGTGCAGGAGAGCCAGTGGTGACCAGCACCACACGTCACGAGATACGCTGAGCCCGCGGCAGCCACTCTGTTTGAGCTGTGCTCATGGTGTTTGTGTTTTGAGTCCCCTTCACATCCGTTCCTCTGCCCTGTCTCCAGTCAAGCAGCCTGAAGCCACCTCAGCCCCATGGGCAGGAGTTTGTGTGTTTTTATCCCCTAGATTCCAGAGCTGTGGACTGGAATGGGGAAAGCTTCCAGCCAGGAGCAAGAAGACCCAGAGGGCTGCCTGTGTTATCAGTGCTGTACCTGGAGCTCCCTCCCAGATAAAGCAGAGGGCTGTGGAGCTGTGCTGGCTCCCGGGAAGTGCTCTGCAGCGACTGGAGTCCTCTGCCCAAGGGCACCTCTCGCCAGCACCTTGGCAGAAAGCAGCTCCTCCTGCTCCAAGGCTGGGGCTGGTCCCTGCAGTGTCTGAGCCCTGTGTTTAATTGGGTCTGCTCCATATCCGTAACGTGTCACATAAAACTTGTTTAATATCCTCTTGGCACCCTTTCAGACTCTTAATGGTCATGTCAGCCTTTGCAACAGGGCACGTAGTCATCTAACTCTGCTTGTGGTATTGGAGCACGAGGAGAAGCCCAGGTAAAGCGCTCATGAGGCCCCTTTGGGAGCTGGGATGCTGGGATGTGCAGCCTCTCTCGGACTGCTGGGATCTCCTCTCTGCAGTTTGCTGGCATGGCTGGAAGGGCCCTCCCGAAGTTCTTGCTCAGAGAACACCGGCGTTTCTTTTGTCTCCAGCTCGGCTGCAGGACGCTGCTGCTGGTCACCTCCAGTGCTGGCAGCGCCAGGCTCCTGCAGGGAGGGGAAGGGGCTCTTGCTCTCCAGTAACAGCCTCTCTATCATGTTACTGTTTTCTACTTTCTTAGCTATGTAGAGATTAGAATTTCTTTGGTTTCTGACGAGTTGAAATAACCTGTGCTGACCCTTTATGGGATTTAATTCTTGGGTTTCTCCCTCCAAACTCCAAAGACCCCAGATTTTACACTGATAAAGATGCTTTCAAAATGGCTTTTACGTCTGGTTAGATCAATGTCAAGCACTGTCAAAGCTTGCACCCAAGGCAGTCTGTGCTTTTTGGCAGTTGTAGCTTCTTGGTAGAGGTGAACCTCAGAGTTCAGCTTGCTTTGCTCTTGAAGGCATGGTTCTGCTTGAGGTGTGTTTAGAATGGCATGCCCTGTTTCTCGTACATGGGCTCCTTTCCAGATGACAACTTACCTCTCCCTGTGGTGTGCACATCCTCTGGAGCACCACCTCTCCTTGCTGATGTGATCTTGGGGGGTTCCCTCACCTGCAGCCAGAAAAAGAGCAGTGACATTAGCAGAACCTTTCCATCTCCTGCCTCAAGGTGGTTGCTGTGTTGGTGGCACGTGCTCCTGGTGGAACTGCCCTTGAAGAGGGTCTGAGGTGAGGGTTTTCTGTGTTGCTGTTCCAGCCAAGAGTGTTGCTGTAGCCAACTCTGGCGCTGCTCGGGGCAGGTCCCTGGGCTCCAGCATTGCAGTGCAGCACTTCCCTGCCTTTTGGAGGAATGGTTTCCAGGCTTACTGCAAATACATCAGCTCCTGGAAATCATCCCAGGCCTGGGAGGTGCAGATGACTGCGAGTGCTCTGGTGAGGGTCAAACATTTGCTACAGATACTCCTGTACTTCACTAGTGTTTGCAGTGAGTGCAGTGTGGTGGTTCAGGGAGGTCCAATAGGTGATTGCAAGTGAGATATGGATGAATTATACAGGAGAGCTTGTGCTGAGCCCCGGGAGGACCTGGCCTGAAATGTGTTGTCCTGTGGTCATGGCTGATGTCCGTGTCCACTGGGGCTGCTGTGTTCATTTCCCCTTCCTGCAGAGCTTTGCTTGGTGGTCCGGTTACAACAGAGCTTCCCGAGTGATGGCAAAGAGCTCAGTCACGCAGTCCTTGCACTCGTGGCATCCCCCAGCTGCTGCTGCTGCTCCCCCCTCTCATTCTAATGCTCTCTCTGGTTAAGCTTTTCTCACCCCCAGGCCGCCATGATGGGCAGTGTGATAGTGCTGTTATTGTCTGCTCGGAGCTGACAGAATGCTCAGGAGCAAGGCACCACACTGGGAGCAGAGCAGCAGCAAGAGCCTTACATGCAACAGTATGCCTGTGTTGACCCTCAGCTTTCCCAAACAAGGGATCTCTAACATGACTGCCAGAACTGGGAATGAATTGCTGAGTGTAATCATGCTGTAGATGAGATCCCCCAGCACCAGTGAGTGCCAAGTGACAGCCTCACATGGTGGCCTTACCTGTTGCTCAGCTGTTCAGGACAGCACTTGGCTTTCTCTGCCATGGCAGACAGACCAGGCACATCCCCTGAACAGCACCTTCCTAAAAGCAAGGCTCTGTTGACACAGGGAAGGATGGGAGGCTGGGGCTCGAGGTGCAGTGTCAGTGCGGTGAGTGTTTGTCTCACCCTCACCTCCAGGCTGTGTTCCTGTGCAGGGGATGCAGCAGTTCTGCCAGCCCTACTAGCCAGGGAAGCAGGAGGGCCCTGCTCAGCTCTGCTGTGCCATGGCACTGCTGAGTGATGGGCTGAGCATCCAGCACAGTGCCTGGAGGAAGGATGGCAACAGGACACAAGTGGGTTCCTTGAGCAGACATCTCATGCTCTTCAGTGAATGGCAGCTGAAGGAGCTGGCATCATTACCTCCTGTGTGAGTTTTGGGGTATCTTTTCCCTATCACATTCCTGCTCTCCTGGCTGGCGGCTGCTGCTTCCTGAGCCACAGCGGGGAGCACAGTCGTGCACTCATCTCATCTGAACGCTTCCCACTGCCACCTCACGCTCTGCTGTGTGGTAACATCAATCCTGAGGCCGCTTGTGCTGCTCCTCAGGGGCAGCAGGACCTGCTGCATTCCCAAAGGGCAGGTTTCCAGTCAGTGGGAGTGACTCACATCCCACACTGCTGCTCACACCCAGGCTGAACGGGGTTGCTGCAGGGGCTGATCCCATTCATCGTGAGTGCCTGTGTGTAGCACGTGCTGCAGGTAATAGATCTCCTTGCTGACAGTTCACTGAAGACACTTGAAAGGTGTCGGAGCACAGCCAGGGCTGGGAGCTCTGGTGCAGCTCTCACAGCTCATGGATCCAGGTTTTAGGACCGTAACACGTTGTTCATATTGTGACGACAGCGACAAAAGCTTTCGTGTCAGCTGGATAATGGTCAGGCTGCAGGCCTCTGGGGCAGAGCCTGTCCAGGGCAATAATCCCATATCCCTTCCCCAGATGGGATCCAGGGTTCCTGTGTAATCGCTGCCTGACTTGCAGCTCTTCCTGGACTTTGCCCTTGCAGAGGGAACGCAAAGTGATCTCAGGCTGCCTCAGGACACCGAGCTCAGCCCTCCTGCTGCCCACGCACCTGGAGGCAGGACTGTGCATGGGGATACCTCTGAGGGTTGTGTTGCTCCAGTAGCTGCAGAGGTTGTGGTGCCTGAAGTTAACCCTGCTGGTTTAGAGGCCAGGCCGCTCCGTGCTGCGGCTGTGGCCAGAGCATCCTGTGGCTCCAGTGCACAGCCCCCTCTGCCCCTCCTCATGCTGGGGGAGGGTTGCTGCAGCCAAGGGATGGTAAAGGAGAGCCTGGCTGGCTCCCTGCAGCAGGTGGTGGGCTTCCAAAGGAACCAGGGGAGCTGGAAAACGTGTTGTGTTTGGAGCAGCTGCGGATGGGAAGGCTAGGCAGAACTCAGCAGTTAATGCTGTGGATGTTGTGGATTGCCTTGCTCAGGATGACAGACCCACTGGGTGGGATAGTCCCTGGTCTTTCACCACAGGAGTCTTACTCCTGCTTTCTAGGAGACCAGGAGCCTGGGTTGGATCCACTCCTGTGGTGCCAGGGCTTACTAGAAAGCCTGGGTGCCCAGCTCCACGAGGAGCCTGGGAAAGCACAGTGCAGGGAGAGGGGAGTTGTGCTCTGTGCTGAGGTTTGGGCAGGGTTTCCATTGGAAAGCTCTGTAGGAACTTCACCCCCACATAAATGGGGGTTTCTGAAGGAACAGGGGCAAAAACGTGTTTCCTTTCATCCCTGTAAACCATGGCTTCAGCATGGCCTATGCTACAGTGCCTAGGACATGTGCCTGTAGTGAGCTGAAGGGACAGGGCCCACAGGGAGACAAGTCTCCTGCTCCCTTTGCACTGCCTGTCAGTGGGATTGGCGCTGGGAACTCCTCCCAGGACCTCTCTGTGCTGGTAAACCTCAGGCTGTGTGTCCTCTCCTGAGCTGGGGCTGCCCTGCGGCGAGAGCCTGCTTACTTTATGTGGAGCTCCAAGTCCTTTGCCTCAGGGAAGGCAGAGGAAGGCAGACCTCATGGTGCAGGGGAATGCTGCACTTTCAGGGAAATCCCTTCCTGGGAAGCACAGGACACGGTTAATCCCCAGCAAGTAATCTCTGTGGTACTGGAGTCTGCTGCCCGTGGAGGGGACAGCCAGAGATTCCTTCTATTCCAGCGTGCTTCCATGCCTTTTGCTTTCTCCAGTGGTGGGATCTTGATCCAGGCCTTGGGTGCTTCTCCTAGGGGAAGGAAGGGTCCCTCCCTCAGCTTGTGTCCTCCAGGCAAGATCCCTCTCGCTGGCTGGTTGTGTTCCTGCCATCATCCATGATTGAGCAAAATGGGAGCTGGGAACAAACCAGAATGCTGGGAAGAGTTCTGGGCTTGCTGGCCAAGGGCACGGAGGCACCTAGATTGTGGCTGGCTCTTGGAGCCACCCCAGGGGTGATTCCCGGTGGTGGTGGGACCAGAAGGAAGTGCTGGACAGCTTCCTCTTGGTAACACCATGTGGGAACTCCTGGGCTGGAGCCCGGTGCCAGCCCCAGGCCGGCTCGGGCAGAGCTGGTCACGGTGCGGCTCCTGCCGCCGCGTGTCCCCGCAGGTGCCGGTACCTGGCAGTGCAGCTGTCCCCGGCCATCCCCGTGTTTGCAGCCGTTCTCTTCCTGTTCGCCATGGCCACGCTCCTGCGGACCAGCTTCAGCGACCCTGGCGTGATCCCCAGGGCGCTGCCGGACGAGGCGGCCTTCATCGAGATGGAGATCGGTGAGTGCGGCTGGGGCAGCCTCGGCACCTGCAGAGCCCCTCTCCCCGGCTGGCAGCGCGGGCTGCGCCTGCGGCTGGCTCTGCTTGGCTGAGGCTCCGAAGGATGGTACCCACGTCCCTCCCCAGGGACGTCTTCACTGCTGTTTTCTCTCCTACGTGTGAGCTCAGTTTGCTTGGGAAGGGGTGCAGGAGCTCAGTGTGGGCCCCTCGATCCTTTGGGTAGAGAGGAGGCCCAGCCGCCCTAATAATGCCCATAAAAGCTTTGGCATCACTTTTCCTGCCTCCAGGCTGCCAGTTTGGCTCTGGACTGTGTGAGCAGAGCTGCAGCCGCTGGCTCTGGACCCAGCAGGCTCTGATCCCACTGGTAGGAGAAGCAGGATGCAAGCTGCTGTCCTTGGCCTGTCGTGTTGTGGCAGCAGGTCTGATGTCTGCTCCATCCTCTCTCAGAGGCCACCAATGGGACGGTGCCGCAGGGCCAGCGCCCACCCCCCCGCATCAAGAACTTCCAGATCAACAACCAGATTGTGAAGCTCAAGTACTGCTACACGTGTAAGATCTTCCGTCCGCCCCGAGCCTCGCACTGCAGCATCTGCGACAACTGTGTGGGTGAGCAGAGGCCTGAGAGGGGAGAGGGACAGCCCGAGGAGCAGGGAGGTGAACATCTGCACCCACCTCTGCTCCTGCTGAGCAAGTCCAGGCTGGTGGAGTGTGAGCAGAGTGGGACAGGCTGCCTCATCTGGCACACGGAGCTCGAGATTTGCTCAGAGCCTGAAGCCAGATGGTTCATCTTTGCCAGTACTGCTTCTGCAATACCTGGTCTAACATAAACCAAACTTGTGCAGAAGTTTGCGGGTGCAGTCCATTGCTGAGTTTCCCTGGCCTTGATGGGCTGCAGGGTTCTAGCAGAGCTGTGCTGATGCGAGGAGCATCAGCACAGAGATTCCACCATTACATGGAGTGCCCCTAGGCCTTGTTCCCCTAGCTCCAGAGCAGATGCTTTCTCAGCCCTTTGCTACCATGATTGGCTGATGTTCAGCATCCCTTCTTGAGGAAGAAATCCCTTGTTGCATCCCTCTCCTCCTCTGCAGGTTCCCAGCCCTGTGAGAGTTTATGCAGTTCCTTCAACCCATTTCTAATTATTGAAGAAGTAAAGTGGCTTATGGGTTAGACAAGAACTTCTGAACCCCCAGGCCTTCACCTAACCTGGGTGCTGCTTTAGTAAAAGCTGTTACACCTCAGGTCTTTGGGAGAGAAGACATACATAGGGCCAGGCTCTTAAACTCAACTGTAATATGCAAACCCACTCGTTGCTAAGCGATTTTGCCCTTTCTTACCTTTGCCTGCTGGAAGAGGCCATGGTACAGGCCCTAGGTTAGCAGAGGGCTGCACTCTATGCCCAGGGAGCCCTGTTAGCCTCGGATGTATTTGAGTTTGGGACAGTGTGGCTGGGGCCAGGCAGGGCCCTGCTGATCCCATCTTGGCTTTCACAGAGCGCTTCGACCATCACTGCCCCTGGGTGGGCAACTGCGTGGGGAAGAGGAACTACCGCTACTTCTACCTCTTCATCCTCTCGCTCTCACTCCTCACCATCTACATCTTCACCTTCAACATAGTCTACGTAGCACTGAGTGAGTCTGGCTGCGGAGAAGTGGGTGGCTCAGGGAGGGGCGATACGGGGGGCTGTGGGAATCCTGAAGTGGTGGAGTGGGAAAGGGAACTGGGCTCGGTGTGACGTTCCTGAGAAAACATCTCTGTCTTTGTGCTGCCAGAATCTCTGAAGATTGGGTTTCTGAACACGTTGAAGGAAACCCCAGGGACATATCCTTCCACAGCATGGAGGGTTGGTTCCCCCAGAGCTGGGGTTGGTGGGACCTGTGTTATGGAGGGCCTGAAGCCTTGATGGCCAGGCTTCTCTAAAGAGTCTTTCAGGGCGTTTTCCCCCATGAGTACAAGGTGAGGAGCAATTTTGTGGCTGTTGGGAGGAGGGTAAAACAGAAAACCACATCTAGGAGAAGAAAAGGAGAGTTAGGGTAGTGTGCACTGGGGGTAGTGACACAGCTGGGCTGGGGCTGGGGCTGGGACTGTTCAGAGGCTGTTCCCAGTCCTTAACTGTCCTCACTGTACTGGAGGTGCTCATCTGTTTCTTCACCCTGTGGTCGGTGGTGGGGTTAACTGGGTTCCACACCTTCCTGGTGGCACTGAATCAGACAACCAATGAAGATGTAAGTAGAGTCTGCCCGTTCCTCTGAGCCATCTCTGTCTCTCATCACTTCCTCAGCGTGTCACGCCTGTGCCCACTTTGCTGACATGCCCCACAGCAGCTCCATGGCTGGAGGCTGGTGCTGGTGGAGCAGACCTGAGCTTGTGCCCTGACTGTTGCAGATCAAGGGGTCCTGGACTGGGAAGAACCGTGTGCAGAATCCCTACAGCCATGGCAACATAGTGAAGAACTGCTGTGAGGTGCTCTGTGGGCCCCTGCCCCCCAGGTAAGCTCTCAAAGGGCAGCCCTGCCATTTTTACCCCCAGAGCCCAGCGCAGGACTGTGGGGAGTTCTCTTTGCTTGGGTACAAGACCTGGCTCTTCTGCCAGCACTCTGTGTTGTGAGCTTCTAGAGGTCTGCTGGGACATGGCTGGATGCTCTGGGGAGGAAGGTCTTGTGTTACCTTCCTTGCATATCTTCTATGATTCAAGCTTGTGATGTGCTGGGGCAGCATGTGAAGCAGAGGCTCTTTCCAGGGCTCTCATTTTGATGGTCCCACACTCAGAGCTGGGCTGCTCTCCAGGGCCCTTGGTTTTCACAGGAGGAACATAGCCCAAGCCTAGTCTGTGCACAGCCTGTTTTGGAGAGGGTCCCTTCCCTTGACCTTTGCCACCAGCGCTTCTCCTGCAGGAGCGGTCTGGCCGAGGGCAGGCGCGGGTCTGACCGGGTGGTTGTGTCCTTGCAGCGTCCTGGACAGACGGGGCATCTTGCAGCAGGAGGAGAGCACGGCACAGGTGGAGCCGTGCCCGCGGGGGCCCGGCGCTGCTCCGGGCACTGGAGAGCGGGCGGAGGGGAGCGGAGTGCCGCAGGAGGATGGGAGCCTTCCGCACGCCAATCCCGGGAGTGAGGCCTCTGCGCGCAGGGTGAGCGGGCCGCATCCTGCTGCTGCTGCTGCTGCTGCTGCTGCTGCTGAGGGCCGGCAGGGAGAAGCTGATGGTGTGACTCGACAGGAGCAAAACAATACTTGGGGCATTGTGGGGAGGCTGCCCATGAAAAGCTGTAGTGCTCTGGGCGGGAAAGCAGCTGCTCTTGATTTACTCCAAGGAAATCACTGGCTGCAGTTCTGGAGATGTCAGTCCTGCCGGGAGAGCATCCGGGAGCTGGCACCTATGGAGGCTGGGAGGGGTTGAGTAGGGCTGGGAGGCTGCAGGCGTCTTGGTTTGGCACTGAGTGGAAGTTGAAGGGCTGTTCCTGGGAAGGCCCTGACAGGTCTGGGATCTCCATCCTTGCAGAAAGGTATTGCTCCCCAGGCTGTGGCCCTGAGCAGCCTGCTCGTTGACATTAGCCCTGCTTTAAGGGTAGGGCTGGACAGAAGACCTCCAGGGTGCCCTTCCCATTCTAATTATTCCATGAACACAAGGGGAAATGACTGGGCCTACTCCTGCTTGGGCATGAGCTGCTGTTTCTCTGGTAGAAGCAGCCTGGACCACTTCTGGTAGAGCGTTCTAGTGCCCCAGATCTCCATGAAGCTGCTGTTTTGCCTGTTTGGTGACCCCCAGTTTCTCCTTTCCCCAAGCACAGCTGAGACCTCTGCCTGGTGGAGCAGAGGCAGTGGGGCCGTGTCTATGTGCTCAGACAGATGCTCTGCATGGGGGCATGTTCATGCAAGTCACTGCTGTCTTCTCTCTCCAGGTCCCTGCGCCACCCCTGAGCCATGCTGAGATGCCAGAGGAGAAGCAGCTAACTTCTGGGGAGCTCCCAGTCCCACCCCAGGACACTGGGCAAGCAGAGCACTAGCATCTGCTTGAAGGGGAGAGAACTTTCTTGTTTTGTCTAATCAAAGCTGGAGGTGATGGAGGAGAGGAGGAGATGGGCTGGATGCCAGGCAAACAATTCCTCATGGCCGCTTTGCTGTAGTCTTTATTCGTGGCTCTGGCCTCGCGTGGTGGCAAAGGATCCAGAGCGGGAGTCTCAGTCCCCGTGGGGCCAGGCAGCCACAGGCCGGGGCAGGACCTCTTGCTCTGCAGGTTGTCCTGAGGCTAAATGCCGGCTGTCCCTCCACCTGACGAGACGGCTCGTGGTCAAGCAGCTCGGAAGCGACGTTAGGGTCAGCCTGCTCCCTACTGCTAAGGAATCCTGGTGGGAAGGGGAAAGCAAGTCATGGCAGTAGCATCCTCTCTCCCCTCCTCCCTTCTTCCTCTATTCTGTGACATTGTTTTGTTGGTTAACGTGACAAGGGTTGTCAGGAGACAGTTTGGTGCCAAAAGGGCCAAGGTAACGGGGAAGGTGTTCTGCTGGCAGTGATTTTGAAGTAGCTTCCTTCCCATGCTCCTTTCCGTGTGACTTATGCTGGTGTGAGAGTGGTGGTAGCGGGCAGGGGCCCCCTTCCTGTCCTTCCCCGGGGATCATCCCCAACCAGAGGCTCGCAGGGTGAGTGGGGCAGCCCCGTCTTCTGCGTGTGTCTGCCCGCAGAGCGGTTGGTGACTCCCACTGCAGGAGGCTCTGCCCTGGCCGCTGGCTCCCTGCCTGGTGCCGGGGCTGCCATTGCTACTGGGTGCAGAGTGCCCTCCCCTTGCTGGCCAGGCTGTAGCTGCTGCTCTGCAGAACCTCAGCCCTGATTCTGTGTCATGTCGTTGTGTCCCTGTGTCCCCACCGCCTTGCCCTGTGTTCCTCAGCCATCCTTGACTGGTGTTTGGCACAGGAGGGAGCAGAGGCCAGGGCCAGGCAGCAGCAGGAGGTCTCTGTGCCCCACCAGGTCTCCTCTTCCCCCCAGCAATCCTCTTCTGTGCTGGGCAGCCCGGCTGGGAAGCACCTCAGGGCTGTGGGGTCCATGGTGATGGAGGGAGCGCCGTTGGTGCCCTGGCAGCTCTGCAGCCTGTACCATGAGCTGGGCATGTCTGTGCCTCCTGTGGGCATGTGCTGAGCTTCGGGGATGCTCCTGCCTGGCAGCATGAAGCTGCTGCTCCTTCCCTGCCCTCCTGTTCTGATCTGCTCCGGAGCGTGCTGTGTGACTCCAGCCCCTCACGGTGCTGACCTGGCCGTGCCTGGCAGCAGATGGAGCGGTGTGAATGGAGTGACTGGTGCTGCCCGCTCTCCCTTCACACCGGGGCCTCCTCTCCCTGGGGAGGGCAGAGCTGCTGCCGGGGGCTCTGGTGCTGTGTTCAGCAGCTCCCCGGTGCTGGGTCCCTGCTCACAGCTGCTGCCCCATGCATGCCCCAGCCCCGGGAGCTGCCCCCTCCTCTCCCATGCTA
The DNA here is from genome assembly GCA_002631895.1 of Agapornis roseicollis. Lineage (NCBI taxonomy): Eukaryota > Metazoa > Chordata > Aves > Psittaciformes > Psittacidae > Agapornis > Agapornis roseicollis. Next base: position 218,125 of record NDXB01007181.1, on the reverse strand, counting down.
CCGCCCCAGCCCCAAGCTCGCTGTGGAGAGGCGCAGGGCTGGGTTTGAAGGAGGGATGCTGGCACTGCCTGCAAGCGGGGTTGTGCCCGCTCCAGCTGGGAAGGGCACAGGGCTGGCTGAGGGCTGGGGCACGGGGCTGGCTGAGGGCTGGGGCAGGGGGCTGGCTGAGGGCTGGGGCAGGGGGCTGGCTGAGGGCTGGGCTCGCTCCGGTTTGGTTTCTCCTTTTGTTAATTTTAAAACAATGAAGAAAAACTGACTGGTTTGGGAAGTGGCCAGGCTGCAGCCTCTGCCTCTTTGTGCCTCCCCGGGCCCGCTGCCTCCCCCTCCCCTGGGACTTTTCAGCCTCTACATCTTGCACTTCCAGGGTGTTTTATCCGTGTTGCCTTGTTTGCATCCTGCTGTCCCCCATGGCAGGTGAGGGGTCTCAGTGCACCTTGGCCAGGTCTGTGTTACCTGCAGACGCTGCCCCATTCCCCAGCCCCAGCCTTCCTGCCCGCTGGGAAGCTGAAGGCTGGAGTAAAAGGGACTTGCACACTTTTATTGGGATAAAGCGCTGGAGCTGGAGTCTCTTGTGTGCAGCAGCAAGAGCTGGGCTGAGAGGCCGGGGGCCAGCCCCTGAGCTGGGCACAGCCTGGTGATTGCTGCAGGCTCCCCCACGCTCCTGTATGGATGCCAGCCCCTGCCTGCTCCTGCTGCCCTTACCCATTCCTGCCTGTGCATGGGGGCCCTGCCTGGGGCTGCCTGGTGGGATCTGGCACTCTGGAAGGGGCTGTCCTGCTGATGACAGCAGGGTACTCATGGTCACCCCAGCTCCCTTCTGTATCCCCTGGACCTAGTCGGAGGGCTGGGGTTGCAAGCTGTGATCAGGGCTCCCCTGGAGCCGATGGAGGGGGTGCGGTGCCCTTGCCAGGCTGCTTTCAAGTCTGCTGAATGTCTCCCTGCAGCTCAGACTCCCCAGCAAACCCTGCCCTTGCTGTGCGAGGAGCCTGCTGCGGGAGGGCATGGGGCTGCGGGCATAGAGCCTGGCTCAGTGGGACCCCTGTGCCCTCACACGTGGCTGCTCAGTGCTGGGGTTACTGCCATGGGGCTCCCCTGGCCTCGCAGGCTCCTGCAGGCTCATCCAGCTCCAGGAGCTGTGGGGCACCATGCCGGGGCAGCAGAGCAGGGCAGAATGTCCTGGGGGCAGGGAATGGGGCAGCCTCGGGGCCAAGGGCTGAGCTGCCTGCAGCCCTGCCATGGGATCCCATTGCTCCCCTCCGAGCAGCTGTGGCTGTGCCGTGGGCTCAGGGGGACTCTGCCAGGGACAGAGCCCGCAGCTGCCCCTCAGGACCCCCCAGCTCGGCCTCGTCCCGGCTCCCGTCCAGGGTCTCGGATCCCTCGAAGCATCCCGAGTCCCGGGGAATGTCCCCCTTGGGCTCCGAGGGTGATGGCTGGGCCTCGGAGCTGCTCCCTTCCTCTGGCTCACTGCCTGCTGGGGAGATGGGACACGGTGTCAGGGCAGGGCCGGTGCTGCTGCCTGGCCTGGCACCCGGGTGGCTTCTGCCCCTGCCCTCAGCTCTTACTGTCATAATCCAGGAGGAGGTCTGCGGCCGTGAGCAGCTTGGCGCGGTGCTGGGGGTCCGTGATGTTCAGCTCGTTGAGGTGGGTCTCCCGCAGCTCCTTGAAGTCCTCCAGGGTCTGGTACCCGTTCAGCAGCAGGGTGGAGGTGTGCTCCTGTGGCAGCACAGCGTGGGCTGAGTGTGGCTCAGCTCCCAGCTCACTCTGGCTCACGGCTCTCCCTGCCTGGCCCTTGCTGCTGCCCACACAACTCCTGCCTCAGCACAGGACCACTGTGGCACTTGCCCGAGCACCAGCCAGAGGATCCCTGTGTGTGTGCCCCAGTGGTGCTCACACACGGGGTCAGGGACCCGCGGGGATGTGGGGACAGTGAAGGCATCCCGGAAGCAGAGGGGAGCGTGATCCTGCTGCAGCCCTGCAGCCCCCGTCCCTTACCTGCAGGTTGATGCGCTCCAGCAGCTCGTGTAGCGTCTTGGGCTTGAGCCGCTTGCTCTGGCTGGGGCTCCGGCTCTTGCGGGCGGGAGCTGCCTCCTCGGGGATGATGTCCACATAGATGAACTTGAAGGAGCCCACCCTGTTGTTGAGCAGCCCGGTCCAGGTGCCCATGGGCGGCTTCTCGATGATGCCGATGATGTCCCCTTTCTTTGCAGGGGGAAGTGGGGGTGAGGGTGGGCGCAGATCATAAATGGCTGGAGAGCACCCTCCCTAAAAGGATCCCTGCCCTCCAGCTCCCCCCCTGGGGCCACTCACCCGCAGCTTGAGTGAGTCCCTGTCATAGGGGCTGGGTGTGAAGTCAGTGTGGACGCGGGCCCGGCCGCAGAAGGGGCCGGTGTAGGTCGTGCCAGGGCTGTCCTGCTGCTGGCTCCTGGGGCCGGACCCTTCACTGCCCGTGGAGTGGCCAGGGCCAAGGCTGTGCTGGGCCAGTGCTGCACCAGAGCCAGGCTCACTGCTGAGGGGCGGCTGCTCATCCTCCTCCATCTCCAGGTATGGCACTGGCATCTTGTCGTGGCTTGGCTCTGTGCTGCCGGCTGGGGAGAGGGGGCACAGGGGCCCCTCCTCCTCCTCCTCCACGTCTCCCTGCTGGGGGGGACCAGGCTCAGGCCAAAGCAGGAGGAGCTGCACCCCTGCCCGGGGCCCCGCTCACCTTCCCCTCAGCCAGGGCCTTCACGGCCATCCTGCCCATCTTGCGGTTCATGGTGCGGGAGATGACAGCTCGCCACTTCTTGCTCAGCTTCATCCCGCTGCTCCGTGCAGCATCATCGGGGCTGGCACTGCTGGACTCATCCCTGGGGATCTGGCAGACGGATGGAGACTGAAGGCAGAGCCCTTGCCCCCCATCCCTGCCCCAGGTGAAACTCAGATGGGTCACACAGGGCTGCAACACCCCAAATCCTGCCAGTGCTGGAAGCCCTGTGGCTGCTGCATGGCATGGGGGTCACTGGCAGGACCAGGATTTTGGGGTAAGATGCTGTGAGCAGGGCTGTGCCTGATGGGAATGGAACGTGGCAAGGGACTCACCTTCTCCTCCAGGTTGAACTCACTCTCGCTCAGCACAGGAGAGCTGACTTTGGCCTTGGCAAAGTCCTTGAAGCTGCTGGAGCGCTGGAGGGAGAGCTAGGGGGGGAACGGGAACGGGAGGAGTGAGGGATCCCCCTGGCCAGCTCCCTTCCTCCCCTCCGCAGCCGGGCCCCGGCCGTGCCCAGGGCACTGCTGGTGCTTGCAGGGGTTTTGGCTGGCAGAACATCTCCCTTCCTGCTGTGCCCCAAGAGCTGCTGGCGGTTCTGAGCCCCCGGAATGTGGGATGCAGCACCCGGCACTGCTCATGGTGTGCGAGTGGCTGCTTGGCACAGCTAAAGGCTGTTTGCAGCTCCTGAGGGCATCGGTGCTGCCGTGCCCATGCCCTCATCTCCAGCTTCATCCCCAAAAGCTGCCTGCGAGCATCATCCCGCTCCCTGCCAGCATTGCCAGCAACCTCAGTCCTGCCTTGTGCCAAAGCTGCCCAAGCAGGATTTAGATCTCAGCCCTGGTGCCACCCTCCCTCACTGCCTCTTCTGTCCTGCCTTGGCTCTGCTCCCCTCCAGCTCTCCGGCTGCCTGCCCCATGTGGGAAGGGGTTCCCTGTGCCAGGAGCAGTGCCGGGGCCGGGTCCCCTCATCCCCGGGGGCCCAGCACCGGCTGCCAGCCCGCGGGAGCGAGCAGCGCTGGGCTCGGAGCGCTCACCGCAGCGCTGCCCTCGGCTACACCGCAAGCGCAGCTACTTCCTTTCTGGGTCGCTCTGCCTGCGCCGGAGGCCCCGCTCCGTCCCTGCCCAGGCACAGCCCCTCCTCCTCCTCCTCCTCCTCCTCCTCCTCCTCCTCCCCCTTTCCATCGGCTCCGCCGAGCATCCTTTGTTGCTTCTTTTTGTCGTTCTCTTCTAGAGGGCTGGCTCGGATGAGCGAGACCCGGCTCCATCCCCGCCGTGGCTGCAGAACCAGCCCAGCCTGTGCGTCATGCGCAGGAGATGGTGCTTGTTTGACCCGCTCCCCCTGAGGCAAACTGAACCCCTTGGGTCTCTCTCCCTGCGCCCTTCAGATAACACAGCTCCGTGCCCCGTGTCCCCCCCAGCCCGGGGCCTGGAGCTGGGGAGCGGGAGCAGCTGTGGGGAGCCCGGCAGTGGGGCCGGGGAGCTGGGGCATGGCAGCGAGGGGGAAGTGAGAGCAGTGGCTGTGCCTGGGCAAGGGCAGGGGATGCCCGCTGGGCCACCCCAGCAGCAGGATGGGACCTCCACCCAGATATCCCCAGGGAGCTTCCCAGCATGGAGGAGCCACCATGGAGCAGGGGGGATGCTGCCCACCAGCAGCATCCCATGGGCAGGACCACAGCACCAGCTGCTCTCCCCTACTCTCCTCTGGAACTTGCTGTTGCCAGCACCAGCCCACCACAGCCTGGTGAGAGCTGAAGCACCGGCTGGTGCCAGACCCGAGGGGCTGGCCGTGGCCTCCACCGGTGGCTCCAGGTGGAGTGGTGCAGGGTGACACCTGGGCCTGCTGTGCCGGGGACCTGAGAGGCCGCAGTGCTGGTGCCAGTGCTGCTAGTGGTCCTGGTGCTCGGTGCAGTGCTGCCAGAGGCAGTGGCCAACGCACATGACGAGCTGCAGCATCGTGCTGCCTCCACTGCAGACACCTCGGGGGCCGGCGCCGCAGCCATCCCCACAGGAAATGCTGCCCCTGCTGCAGGGATGGGAAGATCTGACCCCAGCAGCACCCCATGGCTCCCACCGGCACCCCCCATTGCTCCCATGCCAATACAAAGGATCTGTGCATCCCGGCCATGCATCCCACCATGCTGCAAGTGGGAGCAGGGCACTGGCCAAGTCCAGAACTGCGCACTGGTGAGGCCGCAGTGGCTGTCACTGAGGTCTAGCTCTGCCCCACAGCTGTCCCAGCCCAACGGAAGCAACACTGCCTGCCCAGCATCCCATGGGCAGCCCAGGCTCTGCTGAGACAGGGCATGCAGGGGCACCCATGGGTGCCAAGGGCAGCCATGCCACTGGCGCTCACCTTCCTGTGTCCTGGCTCCTTGTCACCGGCGCTGGAGGGCTTGCGGCGCAGCATGGTGCTGTCCTGGGGGCAAGGGCGCAGCGCTCGGGCAGCGCCTGGCACAGCACAACCCGGAGCACCGGCACCGGAGCCCGGAGGCACACAGGAAGCTGCCGATCACATGAGAGGTGCTCGCCGCGCAGTGGGTGCGCAGGCAGCGTGTGCAGGAGGAAGGAAACCCTGCACGGAGCTGCTGCCCTGGCCAGGGCCCCAGCGAGGGGCAAGGCCTGTGCCCTGCCACCCGCCGGCGATGCCACTGGTGGGCTCTGCGTCCCACGTGCAGATGGTGAAGGTCCCCAAACCTCTTCACCATGCCCACTTGGGCCACACCATGGCCAAGCCTGACATGTGGCACTTGGTCTGGGCTGTTCCCTGCATCCACAGGTCCTCCCAGATGGGAGCCGGTCCCAGATGGAATGTGTACATCAGCAGCATGCTGCTGGCACCTGCAGGGCAGTGGGGATGGCTCCCTCAGCCCCTTCTTGCTCCATTCCCTCCATTTTCTGTCCCAGGAGTTAGAACCTGCCCTGATCCTGCCTCCCTGCTGATTTGGCTGCACCATGGCCTCTGCCATGCAGCTGGCATCATGGCAGGGTCACAGGAGTGGGGCTGGCCCCAGCCTCATGAGAGTGGGCAAACAGGCTGTCAGCATGGACCAGAGCACAGCAGTGTGAGGCACCCACCGACATCGCTCGTGTTTAACCACCACCGCGCAAGAGAAAACAACAGGAGAAAGGGAAGTGAGCTGCTGCAGGAGGGGGCTGGTGCGTGGCCATCAGAGCGGCCTCAGGCCTGCAGCCCTGGGAGCAGAGCAGACAGGAGCAGGGTGAGGGCCAGCGTGGCCGTGGTGCTGGTGTCAGTGGTGGCCGCGGCTCTGCCCAGCGGGAAGGGCTCGGTGCTCCTGTGCAGCCAGTCGTACTCCTCCTGCAGCTGCTGCCGCTGCAGCTCCTGCCCCACGCGCGCACGGATGCTCTCGTAGTAGGTGTTCAGGTAACGGACCTGCAGCCAGGCACCGCGGGGGCTGCGGGGGCTGCCCCTGCCAACCGCCCGCCGCAGAGCGTCTGGATAACCCACATCCCATCTGCAGCACCAGCCCCACCTGCAGACCCCATTTCCGCTCTCCATCCATGCATCCATCTCTGCCACAGCCCCATTTACCCACCCCAGTCTCCTCGTTTCCCACTGCATCCATCCTGCAGTCCCCTTTACCTGCTCTGTACCTCAGCCCCGTGTTCCTGTTCTGCCCTCCTGCCACAAACACCCGGTACCTGCTCTGGAGACAGGAGGCTGATGTCGATCAGGTTGCGGTCGTAGGGCACCAGGGACACCACCTCAAAGGTCAGGAAGGGCTTCTCCCCACTCTGGTGCTGTGCAGAGCTGGTGTTGAGTGCTCCTGCCCCTGTCTTGGTGCCCCCAGCACTGTGCCACCCCCAGGCCAGCCCCATGGTGGCACCTCGGTCTGCGCCTCCACCACGAGGGCGACGTCCTCAATGCGGATTCCGAACTCGCCGTCCCGGTAGTACCCAGGCTCTGGGGGACAGAAAGGGGCCTGGTGAGAGCTGAGCTCCCCCAGTCCAGCCCTGAGCAGGTCTGAGAGCAGACACCTCCTGTGCAGAGCCTGAAGCACCTTTGGGTGTTGGGCACGTACCGATGGAGGTGAACATCCCAGCCGTCAGAGGCACGTTGTTGGACTGGAAGCCCACAGGCCCTGCAGGGGACAAGGGGTGGTTACAGCTCCCAGGGATGGGGTGTGCTGTGGGGACACCCTGGCAAGGACCAAGGTGTCACACTGGTGAGGACAATGTGGCTGCCACCACAAGGACCATGGGGCCACCCTGGCAAGGATGTCTGAGGCTGTGAGCAGCCCTGGATAAGCCCCTTTCCTCATCCCTGTTCCCTACATGTCCCCAGCACTGGTGCTGAGGCTCCAGTACCTACATTCGTGGACTGAGAGGAAGTTCCCGATGCCATGGCCGGTTCCATGGCCATAGTTGAGCCCCACGTCCCAGAGCGGCCGACGGGCAAAGGACTCTATGACTCTCCCTGGAATGACAATGTGGAATGGGGGCGTGTGCTGATGGGGGCTCCCCCATCCTTATCATCCTCATGTCCAGAGGGCCTGGGCATGGCCGGGCTCCCCAGCTGCTGGCTCAGCACCTACCGGCCGTGTTGGGTGGGAAAACGAGGCGGGACAGGTCGATGTTGCCCATCAGCACCCGGGTGTAGGCTTCCTGCGGGGGCACAGCGGGGGCTGAGCATCGCAGTGCCCAGACCCTCCCCCGCTGGCACATCCAGCCCTGGCTGGGACACTGGGGCTGGGCACCGGGGAGGGGGGGTTCTTTCTGGTACCTTCTGGAGTGGGGTCGGTGTCCCCCAGTGCACCGTCCGTGTGATGTCTGTCGTCCCGTCCCTGCAAGGGCAGGGATGTAATGGGGCTGATGCAGTCCCTGCGCTGGCTTCGGGCCCCCTGGCACCACCCTGTACTGGGGGCTTGGGGAGGGATGGGGATGCAGAGCTGAAACACGTACAGGTATTGCCCTCCTGTGTCCGCGAGGTACATCTCATCCACAGAGAGCTGCCGGCTGCTCCCGTTGGAGGGGCTGTGAAGGGAAGGGGGTCAGAGTGCTCTGTTCCAGCTGCCCCCACCACGCTGCTGCTGCCAGCCTTGGTACCTGTAGTGTGCCAGGGCTGCGTTGAGCCCGCTGGCGGAGATGGACTGGAAGCTGGGCCCGCAGCTGTGCTCCTGTGCTCTGGAAGGTGGCAGGGAGGGTGGTGCTGCAGCTCCGCAGAGGCCTCACACCGGGCAGGGGGGGCCGTGGCCGCGGCACTGACCGGCGGAGCGCGTCCATGTGCTGAGCTCCCGAGAACTCGTCCACCTCCCCCCGTGGGACCGACTTCTCCAGCCACAGCAGGTACTGGATCACAGCCACCGCGTCCCGGACCTGGGCATCAGAGAGGGGACATTGGCACCCGCTTGCCCTCACCTCTCCTCGGGGCTGCGGGGACGGGGACAGCCCTTACGTGAGCGGCTCGCAGCAGGTCCTGCTCCCGGGTGTTTTTCACAGCCTTGGCCAGCATGACGGGGGAGTACCTGTCCGCCAGCAGCTTCTCCTGCAGGAGCAGGCTGGGGTGGCACCAGCTCCCCGTACCCCAGGGGCGGCCGCGGTGCATCCCCATGGCTCGGTGGCACGGGGCCACCCTTGAGCCCGGCAGCAGCCGCATCCCCCATGGCCGGGCTCACCGGCCCCGCGGGCACACGGCCGTGCCCCACCTGAGGGATGAGGCTGTAGAGGCCGTGCGTGGTGTACTCGGTGCCCAGCCACACGGTGACGTTGCCCTGCACGTACTGGCGGAGGTGCTCCGGTGCCTGCCCGTACTCCCGCAGCTCCACGCAGAGCGGCCCCGGGCAGGCGGCCCGCAGGGAGCTCCGCGCGGCCGCCGCCAGCCGCCGCTCCCCCACGAACAGGCTGGTGACGGGGGGATGGGGGGGCAGCCGAGGGGACACCATGGTCCCCCCGAACCGGCCGTGTGGGACTCGCTGCGGGGGGGTCATAGGGGACACTGGGCTGGGAATGGGGGGTGCTGCACCCCAGAGGGGGCTGGGATGGGGGCCTTGACCTGGGGCTTCGAGGGGACAGTCAGTGGGGCTGGGGGCTGCAGGATGTGGTGGGCTCTGGGGAAAGCGGAGCTGCTCTGAGGGAGGGCCCCAAGGGAAGGGGAGTGGGTGCTGAGCCCTGTCCATGCCCTGCGCCTACAGGGAGACGCTGCCCACCTTATGCTCGTGTTGGTCAGCAGGGTGTAGGAGTAGAAGACAGGGTTGTAGGGGATGTCGTTGCCACGGAGATTGAAGAGCCCTGATGGGAACGAGACCTCCAAGCCCCCACCCACTGGCTGCCCTCTCACCTCCAAAGGCTCAGAGCCCACAGCACCCACCACAGCACCCACCATGGTGCCCACCACGTCACTGTGGCTACTCACAGGCCGTCTCCTCCAGCCCCGACAGCAGCACGGCTGTGGGGTGCCGGACGTGCTGCTCCATCTCCTGCCGGATCCGGGTCACCTTCTCCTGCCAGCTGCTCCCTGGGACGGGAGGGAGCGTCTCAGCTCGGGGTTACCCACGGCCCCGGGGCTCAGCCCAGCCCAGAAGCTCCGGTGCTCGGTGCTCATACCGGTGAACTCCTCCGGGAGGCTGTAGATCTCGCTGGAGGCTGCCGCGGGTCTCTGGTCACCCCACACTTGGTCCACCAGGTTGGTCTCGATGGGGAGCAGGATCCTGCCGGAGCCTTGCAGGGCTTGACTGTAGCTGTTCCAGGTGTCTGAGGGGAGAGCAGCTCGTGGCGGGCTCAAATCCACACCTGAGAGCTGCCCTAACGTGGTCAGGGTAACCCCAGCCCTACCGATGGAAAAGAGGAAGGGGTCCAGGCTGATGTTCCCCCCAGCAGGAACCGCTTCCAGGATCCACATCCCGATGGACTCAATCCAGGCTGCAGGAGGGAGGTGGGTAACACCAGACGAGGCTGGGGGCTCCTAGGGTTCGGGGAAGCAGCAGCCCCAGCCTGCCCCACTGACTTGTCCTCTGCAGCTCCCAGTTGCAGTCCAGCTGCCGCTCTGCCTGTGTCCAGTACCGGCTGTCGGTCCACAGCGCTGCCTTCTCCTCTGTCACCACGCCAGTGCCTGCAACGGGAGCGGGGCTCAGGGGTCACCTGCGCCCCCTCTACAGGCAGGTGTTGGGACACCCAAGGATCCCCAGCCCAACCTCTGGTGTGGAGCAGGATTGTCACAGAACCCCAGCCTGGGTTCGGTTGGAAGGGACCTTAAAGCTCCTCCAGCTCCAACCCTGCCACGGGCAGGGACCCCTTCCACTGGAGCAGGTTGCTCCAAGCCCCTGTGTCCAACCTGGCCTTGAGCACTGCCAGGGATGGGGCAGCCACAGCTTCTCTGGGCCATCACCCTGTGCCAGCGCCTCAGCACCCTCACAGGGAGCAGCTTCTGCCTCAGAGCTCAGCTCAGTCTGCCCTGCTCTGGCAGGTTCAAGCCATTGCCCTTGGCCTGGCCCTACAGGCCCTTGTCCCAAGCCCCTCTCCAGGTTTCCTGCAGCCCCTTTAGGCCCTGGAGCTGCTCTCAGGTCTCACCTTCGGGAACCTTCTCTTCCCCAGGCTGCCCCAGCCCAGCTCTCCCAGCCTGGCTCCAGAGCAGAGCTGCTCCAGCCCTCGCAGCCGCTCTGTGTCCTGCCCGGGGATCCCCATGGATGAGGAGCAGCTGTGGCGGCGGGGCTGCTCTCACCTGCGGAGCCGCTGAAGCCGCTCAGCCAGCCCAGCCGGGCGTCCCGCGCTGCGATGTACTCGTTCTGAGCCGGGAGCGGAGCCGTGAGAGGCGGCCGCCGGCACCAGCAGCAGCGGCGGGGCCGGTGCCCGTGCCCCAGCCTGCTCCTGCCTTACCATGTGCGCATCCGTGGCGGGCACCACGTAGGCCTGCACGCCGAGGGCCCGCATGGTGCCCCGCAGAGCCGCCAACCTCGCCGTGGTGTCAGTGGCCGTCGGGGGCAGGTACTGGTGGCACAAGGGGACATGAGCTGCGGCGGTGGGGCCGGGGTGCCCCATGCTGGGTGTCCCAGGGACAGGGCAGGCTGGGCTCACCGGAGGGTCCGTGGAGCAGTCACGGATGTCGGTCCTGGCGTTGGCAGCCTTTGGCAGCCGGGCCGTGGCACAGCCTGGGACACGGGGACACCCGTGCTGCAGCCGTCCCCCTCGTCCCCAGCCTGAGGACCCAGCTGGCATCCGCACAAACCAGCGGCTCCAGCCCCGGGGGACGGTGGGTTAAACCAGCGCTGTCACCCAGCTCAAGAGCAAGGATACGCTCCTGGAGCAGGCAGAGCCTGGAGAGGGGCTGGCGGTGGTGGGATCGTCACGAGGAGTGGACGGGCCCCATTGTGCCTCAGGAGCCAGCCCTGAGGGTCCCGGTGCTGGGGCTGCTGGAGGAGCTGCCCGGCAGCCCTGGACATGCCCCAGCAGGACCTGACCTCTCCCCGGTGCTGCTGGGTGTCCGGTGCCATCAGCAGCACCTGCTTGCCCTGAGCTCTCCATCTCTGGCACCAATGCAGCTGCGGGCAGGGACCTTGTTCTTCATCTCAGGCCAGTGTCACAGGGTAGTGGGTCACCCTTAACACCGTGTGGCCTTGGGCACCTGGTCTCCATCCCCTGGGAGCTGCTCTTTTACCTCTCACCTCCCCACAGCTCGTCCCTGGGGTCAGGCAGGTTTAGCCCCTCTCTGCAGCTCCCTGCCCAAAGGCTCTCTAAGGACAAACCCACCCTTTCCTCACCCAGGTGTGGCTGCAGCTGCTGCAGAGCACCCAACGCCCTTCACAGACTGGTTCCTAGGATGTGTCAGCCCCGGATGAGCCCCCCCAGCTCCCAGCCCCCCGCGGTACCGTGGAGCAGGAGCAGAAAGGCTGGAATCCACCGTGGGGGGTGCATGGCTGCGGGAAGGGAATGATCCTCCAGTGCAGTGCCCTGGGTGACAGGTCCCTCCTCCTGTGCCTTTGCCCCCAGGGTGAAGGATGCTGGATGGGAGGGACAAGGCCTGGGAAATAGGAGGTTGTTGTCCTGGGCATTGACAGTGAATTCTGCTGCTAAATAAAGGCAAACAGCAAAATCAGCACAAAGTCCAAAGGTCCTCCTGGAGCAGAGGTGGGGCTGTGCCAGCTCAGCTGCCTGGGGGGAACTCTTCTCCCGTGTCCTCAGAAACCTCTGTGCCCTGGAGCCACTGAGAGCTGAGGGAGGTCCCTGGGTAGGGGGCAGATGTGTCCCCAAGCTTGCCTGCCTCCTTATCTCCTCCTGCTCTAGTGGAAGGTGTCCCTGCCTGTAGCAGGGGATTGGAACTGGATGAGCTTTAAGGTCCGTTCCAACCCAAACCAGTCTGTGGTTCTATGATTCTATAGCATGGAGCAGTGCGGAGCATCCTCCGTGGTCCTCCTCCTCTGCCAGGTCACTGAGGGGTGCAGAGCATCCTCTGCTCATGCTATGGTGGTCCCCAGCCCAGTGCCCAGGGGCAGCCCAAGGCTGGAGCTGGCAGGGACTGGGGGATGCAGGGGGAAGCCCCCAGCAATGAACGCTGTGCCGTGGCGGGGGGCTGGGCTCCATGCGGTGGCTGCGCGGTGACTGCTGTGTCCCCACAGCGACTGTCACCGGGGTCCCACTCACCACGAGGTGGCACCAGGACCGCGCTGCTCCGGTGCAGCGCGGGGACCGGTGACAGCAAATCCTGGTGATCCCTCTGCCCCCCTGATCCCGCTGAGGCCTGGCACGCTCATGTCATGAATGCTCTCCATCCACCTGAGCCTGGCATCAACCTCCTGCCCCTGCTTAGAGGACCCCAGGAGGGGTCAAGGGGATCCCTTGTTCCATTGGCCCGGGTGGGGACATGCGGGGTGGCACCAAACTGCTCCTGTGATGCGGTTGCTGTGGTGATGGCCAGGCAGTGCTTTGCCGCATCCTGCTAATTAGTGTAATGTGCTCGAGATGTGTCCATGCCTGGTCCTTCCTGGCTCTGCTGCCCTGCCTGCTGCACTGGGCCATGGTTCCGCATGGGGACAGGGGTGTCCCCACACCCCTTTGTTCCCAGTTGCTGAGCTTGATACCATCCCCTCCCACATCCAAGAGATAGGGCTGAGGCTGGTGTGCTCCTCCCCATGGGTACAGTGTCAGTGTGAGTCCTGCAGCTGCACATCCTTCTTCTTCCTCCTCTTATTCTTCTTCTTCCTCCTCCTCCTCCTCTCCCCTCATCTCTTGGGGGTGTCACGGGCCACCCCAGGCAGGGCAGCGTCAACAGGACGAGGCTCATCTCATCAGTGCCGTGCGTCCGGTGGGGCCCTTCCCTCCCGCGGGAGGTTTCCTCGAAGACGAGCGGGAGGAAGGCTTCGGGGGACATCCTCCCTTTGTGGGCTATTGTTGGCCTTCCGTCACCTGCGCGGCCGCGGGGTGACTCAGGCCGGGGTGACGCGCCCGGCAAACAGGACGTGGCGGAGGAGGAGGCTGCCGGCGCAGGAATGCGGAAGCAGCGGTGGCACCGGCACCGGGATGTGGTGAGGACCCTGCCCCTGCCCAACCTGGGGATGGGGTGTGGCCACAGGGTCCCCGCTGCACCCAGGGCCTGGCAGCTGCCTGCAGGGGTGCGGGGTGCTGGTGGGGACCCAGCAATGCACCAGCGCCTTGGCAGGGCTGCAGTGGTGGTGGTGGTGCCGAGCAGGACTGGGACAGGCACAGAGGATGAGAGGATGACCTCATGCAGGGCCTCAGCATGGTCCCCACACCTCCCCCTGTGGCCGCTCTTACAACCCCCCCCAGTCCATCCTACAGTCTGGCACAATCACCCCAGATGAGGACAGGGAGAGGTCATTCCCCCATGGCAGGGGTTGGAACTTGATGATCTTGAGGTCCTTTCCAACCCAAACCATTCTGTGATTCACCAACGTCATGGGCAGACCAGGCTGACCTGGGAAATGAATTCAATTCATCACCAACCGAATCGCAGTAGGATAATGAGGAATAAAACCTTAATCTCAAAGCATCTTCCCCAAACCCCTCCCTCCTTCCCTGGCCCAGCTTCGTTCCCAGTTTTCTCTGCCTCCTCCCTACAGCTGTGCAGGGGGATGGGGAATGGGTGGTGTAGTCAGCTCATCACACGTTGTCTCTGCTGCTCCTTCCCCCTCACACTCTCCCCCTGCTCCAGCGTGGAGTCCTTCCTATGGGCTGCAGATGGGTCCCTTCCATGCGTGCATCCTTCAGGAACAGAGGGCTCCAGCACGGGGCTGCAGATGGAGATCTGTTCTACAAGGACCTTCCCAGGCTGCAGGGGCATATCCTGCCACACCACTGTCTGCACCGCGGCTGCATGTGGAGATCTGCTGCTCCATGGGCAGTGGTGGGTCCGTCTTGGATCTGGCTGCATTGGCTCCATCCATGGGGGAAGCTTCCAGCAGCTGATCACGGAAGCCACCCCATCCCCTCCATCAACCAAACTCTTTCACACGGACCCAGCACATCCCTGTACCAACACTCCCCCATTACACACCTCCCCAGGGGACCCCCGTCGACCCGGAGAGCCCACTGTCTGGTGGCTGGCCTTGAAGAGCCCTGCCAGTGCCGGGTTGTGCTGTGGTTGTCACCACATCACCACATCACCGTGTCAGGCCTTGGTAGAGAAGGTTTCATGTTCTGCCCCAACTGCCCCCTCCCTGTGTCCATCTCCCAGCCCCAGATCCCCAGGGGATGGCACTTGGGGTCCTGGCTGTCAGGGTAAGGGGGGGAAACCGCCACAACGAGGGTCAAGCATCCCCGACCCCCCCGCGAGGTCTGGGGAGGCTGAAGGGTGATGTCCTGCCACGGTGCGGGTCCCTATGGCCTCACCCACCACAACACCAGCACGGTGCCAGAGGCTGCACTCGCAGCCCGCAGCCTGCAGCTCCCCCACCTCTGTGCATGGTGCTGTGTCTGGGTGCCCTTGCAGAGGGGTTTTGTGTCCTCCCATCTCCCCCCGGCAGTGCTGGATGACCCGGGGAGCGGCAGAGGGGTGCACGTGAACCCCTCTGAGGGGGGGACTGCAGGACAGGGGCTACCGGTAGGGTGGGCATGGGGGGTGCCGAGGCAGCTCCCGCAGCCCCTGGGTGCCAGGGCACAAGGGTGGAACTGCAGGAGGGTCACGGCCAGGCTGGGGTCCCATTGCCCCGGGGTTTGTGAGTGCGGGGGTCCCGGCCGGGGGTGCCCGGGAGCGGGGGGGACAGGGGCAGGGGCGGGCCGGGGGGCGGTTCCCCCCGCGGGGGCCCGGGCGGGCTGCGGGGCCGGGCCGGGCTCTCAGAGCCTACAAATGCGGCTCCGCCGTGGCGGGGCCGCCGCCGCCGCCGCTCTCAGCCCCCGGCATGGCCGCGCCGCGTTGGTTCCTGGCGCTGCTGCTGCTCCTCTGGCTCGCCCTGGCCGCCGCGGGTGAGTGCAGCGCTCCCGATCCACCCCGTCCCGGTGCGGCGCCGCCCGGTGCCCGAGCTGGCAGCGGGGCGAGGAGCGGGGCTCGAGGTCCGGCAGCCCCTGCCCGTGCCGGGCTGGGCAGGACAAAGCGCTTCCCGCGATGCCAAGAGCTCCGCGTGTCCGGCCGGCAGCCGAAGCAGCGGCAGCCAAGGGCCGGGCAGCAGCCACCGATCCGCCCGGTGCCACTGGGATGACCGCGGGCCAAGTCGGTCCTGGCGGCGGGACACAGACCCGGCTGCGCTGCCCGCGGCGGGTCCCGGGACGGCCACGGCTCGGCAGGTCGCTGCCACACCGCGACCGGGACCGGGGCCGGGACTGGTGCTGCTGGGACTGGAACTGGCGCCGGGACCGTAGCATCTCAGCCTGGCACCCGGGACCGGGGCACAGGCTGTGGGGAGGGGGCACTGCCCGGGTCTCGGCGGGTGCTGCCCATCGATGGGGCACGGAGGCACAGGGGTTGGCTCTGGGGAGCGCTGGGGCCTGAGCCTGAGGCTGCTCCGTGCCCTCACGGTGGCCGCGGCCGCGCAAGGTAGCCCCGCTGGGTGCAGGTGGCCTGGCCCAGCTCAGCACAGGAAACACTCGGCCGGCCAATGGCTCCTGCTGGGGGCAATTCAGGAAAGGGCTGGTGCTGCCTGATGCTGCCCGGTGCTGCCCGGTGCTGCCTGATGCTGCCCGGTGCTGCTCAGTGCTGCCCGGTGCTGCCCGGTGCTGCCCGGTGCTGCTCAGTGCTGCCCGGTGCTGCCCGGTGCTGTCTGGTGCTGCCCGGTGCTGCCCGGTGCTGCCCGGTGCTGCCCAGTGCTGCCCGGTGCTGCCCGGTGCTGTCTGGTGCTGCCCGGTGCTGCCCGGTGCTGCCCGGTGCTGCCCGATGCTGCCCGGTGCTGCCCGGTGCACAAAGAAGGAGGTGCTGGCAAACCCCGCGGCGTCCCCATCCCCACGCCACGTGCAGGGGCGAGGGACCTGGCTAACGCTCTTCCCGCCATCCCCAGGGCCCCTGGGCGCTGTGCCGGGCGGGCAGGATGTGAACGATGGCCTCATCCGGACACTGGTGCGGCCACGGGGTGCGCGGCTCGGGGCCGGGCATCGGCCTGGCGGCTGGCGCAGGTACCGGAGACCCCGACCCCGGCTCTCGCACAAGGGCCCGATGCCTTTCTGAGGCAGGTGAGGAGCAGCGGGGTCAAGGGGGGCACGCGGACACTTGTGATGCTGCTGGAGGGAACTCACGGATCCTGGCTTCGCTCTTGTTGCAGGGGTGTCCCCAGCCTGCCCTGGACACGGCTCCCACCACCGCACGGTGCCACAGCCCGTGCTGCTCGTGCCCCAGACCTGAGCACCCGTGAGCCCACGGCTGGAGTCACCTCGTCCCCATGGCCGCACCTGGAGGCCCAGCGCCGTGTCCGGCTGGCGGCGCAGCCGGGTGCTGCCGCGATGGTGGGCTTCGACCAAAGCACTTTGTCAGGCGGAGGAGCTTCTCCAGCTTGCCCTGGGTGGGGGGGTCCTATTTATTCCCCTGGTGCTAACCCTGCACCCTGGGTGAGCTGCTCCCCCCTTCCCACTGCCAGACCCCCAACCCCAGGGATCCCCAAGGCATGGGACACCTGACCAGGACACAGGGGGGGCTCTGGGCCCCTCTGCCCATGCTGTGCCATGCGACAGTGGGAGAATGGGGAGCACTGGGGTCTCTGTGTCAAGCACTGACATATGCCAAAGGAGGGGCCCTCGCTCTGAGCTGGGCCCTGTTGATTGTGTCTCATGTCTGTCAAGGTTTGTTCTGTGTAAATACATCTTTGTAATAAAGAGTTCTGCTGACAGCAAACCCTTCTTTTGGGGGTGCGGGCAGGGGGTGCCTGCACTGCCCCTGTCCAGGGGCTCCCAGGGTCCTCTATTCCCCACTGGAGCTGCCCGGTGGTGGCTGGGGTGAGGGCAGCCCCTTCCCCAGCCCAGGGCTGGTGCAGAAGCTGCCCAGCGAAGACTGGGGAGGAGAGGAAGACACAGGGGATCAGAGCCCCCTCTGCAGAGGGCTGGTGATACAGAAGGGGATGGTGGAAGGGCACAGGGATGCTGCTCCCAGCCAGGGCAGCAGGGGGTGAGGGTCTGGGGAACCCTCTTGCTGTGGAGCAAAGACCCTGGCTGCAAATGCTGCCCTGAACTCCCCACCTTTATCCCCTCCTGGGGTTTATTTTTCTACTCACCTGAGTCCCCTCCACATTGAACATAAACTGTGCAGAAATAGCTCTAAAAGTGGGGAGTGGGGTGGTGGGAGAGGCTCTGCTGGTGACAGCCGTGATGGGACCTTCATGCCTAGAAGAGAGAACGTGGCCATTGCCGCGGTTATCAGCATCCACCACCACCACCACCCCCCCGGGTGCAGCCCCATGTCCCCAGGGTTAGGGCTGGAGGAGGGTGAGGCTGGTGGGACCAGCCGGGGCTGTGCGATGGAGCCTGGAGCTCTCTCTGGGATGTAGCATCCCCAGCGCTGCAGGACCCCCCGGCCTGGGCACAGCGCTCACGGCTCTGCTTGACCCGGCTGCATCTGGAGCTCCTGCGCCTGCTGGGCTCCCCTGTGCCCCCCGCGGCCCTGGGCAGCCGTGCCCAGCACCCCACACATCGGAGCAGCTGCAGGTGCCTGCGGCCCAGCAGGTCCCTCCCTGGTGTCCCTGCCTCCCTTTCCCTGGCATCCCCCTCCCTGGGGTCTCCGCTGTCCCTGGTGTCCCCGGCATTCTTTTCCCTGGCACCCTGCTCCCAGATCTCCTTGTTCCTGCTGTCCCCACCCTGGTGTCCTCACCCCAGCTCTCCCCATCCCCATGCAGTGCCGAGAGCCCTGCACAGGATGGTACCCCCGGGACAGGACCTCCCACAGCCCCAGCAGGACCCGCAGTGCCCGTGCGGGGCCCCCAGACCCCGCATTGTTCGCGGGAGGCCACCCATGAGCCACGTCGCCGGCCGGGGGCACGGGCAGGGGTGGCAGCGCTGGCGGGGAGGGGGACAGCGCGTTAACGGGGCCCGCGGCGGAGCGGGGAGGCTGCAGCTGCGGGCTGGGAGCGGAGCCCGGGGAAGCGGGGCCGGGCCAGGCCGCCTCCATCAGCTCATCCTCCGGGACCGAGGGGATGCGGGCCCGGCCACGCGCCACCGCGCTCCCGCCACGCTCCGGCTCCGCTCCCGGCGCTCGCACCCCGGCTTCCAGCCCCATTGGACTCCCGGGGCCGCGCACCAGCGCTGTGCCCACAGCCCCACCCCCCGGTGACCCCAGCTCCCTCCCTGGCTGGGCTGGTTGGTGGTGGGGGTCCCATTCCTCCATGGCCACCCTGCTGTGCTGCTACTGCCTTGAACTGGGAGGTCTTTTCCCACCCCAGCACTCATGCCTGACCCTGTTGCATGCAGCCAGCACCCTGCCCGTGCTCCCCGGGGCGTTCTGGGTGCAGGTGATGGGGGGGCCTCGGCTCCCCCTGAGCAGAGCCCTGCGGCTGTGCCAGGAGCGACTCCAGTGCCCCGCAGCTGCAGCGGCACCGAGCGTGGGGCTTGGGCTGCGGCCAGGGGCTGCACAGCTGAGCCCTGACCCCGGCCCCCCCTCGCCCGCAGGGAAGGAGAGGACGCCCCGGTTGGGCTGCGGCCAGGCAGGGCTGGAGGAAAAGGCTCCTACGGCGGGAGACCGAAGGAATCTCTGGCTTTTCCTGGCCTGGCCGGCGGCCCGCGGGCAGCTGGGGGTGGCCGTGCTCTTCACGCTCCCCGTGTGCCACTGCGGCAGCCACGCACCGTGCTGGAGCCCCGCACACCGGGCAGTGCTGGGGCATCGGGGGAGCGGGCAGGGGCAGACAGGGATGGGCACCGCTGGAGCTGCATCTCCAGCAGATGTGGCTCTCTGCGTGGTTGGAGCCAGAGGCTCACGAGGTCTCCGGAGCCATGGCCAGATGGTGACTGTGCTCGGGCTGCTGCCGGGATGCAGGCCTGGACGGTGGTGCTGGTCCTGGTTTGGTGCAGACTGGTGCTCTCCTGGGTCTTGGCCCACTGAGAGGGGAAACAAGGATGCTGGGAGCACTGGAAGCGCTGGGAGAGGGGATAGGGAGGGGCTGAGCAACGCCTGGAGCCCTCCAGGGCCTAGGGACAGGGGCTGGACAGGGCTCACCCTAGTGATGGCTATGCAGGAGGACATGGGACCCTCTGCCAGCAGCACAGATCCTGAGCGCTCATGGCTCATGCTGCTTTCAGCTCCATAAGTCCCATCACCAGACACCAGCAGCAGCCTCAGTCCCTCTGATGGCTGTGGTGGGCTGAGCCCCCAACCTGCCTGCAGGGCAGGGAGCATCCACCAACAGCCCCCAGGCAGCCCCATTCCTTGGGCTGAGCCCCGAGGATGCACAGGCCGAGGCTCCAGCCCCATCCCAGGGGCTTCGTGCTTGTTCTGGCATTTCCGCCGGCAGTGGCAGGAATGCGGCAGCCGCTGGAACAATGCGGCACCTTGCGCTGGTCCCTCCGTGCCGGGGCTGCAGCAGCTGCCCAGGCACAGCCTCCTCCCAAGGAGCCCTCAGGAAGCACATGGAGATGACACCGGCCGTTGTTTCCTGTGGCAGGACGCGCCGGATTCCTCCACCACTGCTTCAGCGGGGCCCAAGGGACCCGCACATCACTGCTGTGGCCTGCGACAGCCCTGTGCCATCAGCATCCTCCGTGCCTGCTCTTCAAGGCCCTGCTCCCTCCGTGCTAACTCCACCATCCCCAGGATGCATCTGCCAAACAGGGAGCTGGCACGGGGCTGCACAGTGCCCAAGAGACAGCAGCCTGCCCAGGAGCAAGAGCAGGACCCAAGGAGAACAACCACCTCCGCTGCTGTCCCCCAGCTCTGCCCAGCACGATGCTGCGAGGGAGCCAGGAGAGGCTCAGCTGCGTTTGGGAGGCTTCAGCCTGGTCAGCAGAGCCCTGGGCAGGGAGGACGGTGGAGCTGAGCCGCAGCTCTGCACCAGGGGATGCTGGAGCAGCCACGCAGGCTGTGCACTACGGTGACATGGTGAAAGCAGCGCAGCCCCGGGAACCTGGCACAATGGAGGTTTATTTGGAACCAAACGTTTCCCAATAAATTACATTATTTAAAAAGTTTAAAGGGAAGAGCTGGGGTTGGGACCCCCCAGCAGCTCACTCAGCAGGGACCACGGAGCCACAGGACACCATGGGCTGGGCACTGCAGCTCCGCTCAAGCAGTGGCCTGCAGCTGCTGGCCTGAGGTGGCAGGACACTGCTTAGTGTTTCCATGGGACTTGCCCCCCCTCCTGCACCCATTGGTATCCCCAGCACTAGAGCTGCTCCTCTGGGACTCAGGGTGCATTTCTGCCTCATCCCCCCTTCCTCCCCCATCTGCACTCCCTAGGGCAGGGCAGGGCAGCATCCATAGGTCCCCTGTCACCCAGCCTGTTGTACCCTCATGGCTTTGCAAGCAGGGCTGGCTGGGTGAGGAGCCAGGTGGGTCCTGCCCCACACCACGCACAGGGGCAGCCCTGATGAGCAAGGTGCTGCTCCCTGCCTGCCCCATCACACGTGTCCCAGAGAAAGGTGGGCAAAAGGAAGGGACAAAGTAGAGCAAGACCCAGCTACAGTGCAGAAAGCTGGGAATGCAGTAGGGAGAGCTGTGTGCTGAGCCCTGTGCCCCAGGAGGGAGACGAGGGGATAACACCCCCCCACTGATCCGGAGAGGCTGAATGTCCAGAGAATCTTTTTGGAAAGCTGCAGACCAGCTTCCATGGCACAGTGATGGGGCATCAGGGCTGGCTGGGTCTGCTGTGGGGCAGAGAGTGAAACGTACCCAACACCTGCCCAGGGCTCTCGCAGTACAGTCAGTGCACACCAGCACATGCACCCGCAGGGCCACGGCACGCAGGGTGAATGCCACGGCCCCTCCAGCAGCTCTCACAGTCTGTGCCTGCCCCGCAGCAGCTCAAGAGAGAAGAGGTGAAAAGGAGAGAGAAGCATGACTGACACTGCTGTGGGCCGCTGGCACAATGCTTGGGCACCACCAAACCCAGCCAAGGAGAGAGCAGGAGGCTCTTGGCATGGCTGGCAGTGAAGTGAGTGTGCAGGTCCACTGCAGCACAGGGTACAGCGGTGGGAAGGAGAGGGGAACATGTCCTTCCGACTGTAAACACGGCACTTGGAGTAGCTGGGAGCCTCCCCAGAGGCCCGGCCCCACTGCAGGGCTCACTCCTCATCCCCAGCCAGCAGGAAGCTGTAGAGGAAGTTGATGGCGCGCTGGCGGTCCTGCTGCGACTGCTTGCTCACTAGGTTGGGCGGTGGGCGCAGGAGGAGGCTGGAGAACAGGGCGGCTGCAGAAGCAAGGACGTGCGTGAGGGGCCAGGCACAAGACCCTGCCAGGGACAGGGAAGCAGAGAAGTGTCACCTACCGATCATGGTGACGCTGACTTTGTTGTCCTCAGAGTAGCGCAGCAGCTCACGGAGGAACGACATCAGGTACCGGAACACGCTGCGGTGGCAACGGGGCAGCTGAAAAATCACCTGCAGGGAAGAGAGAAGGGAAGCCCCTGAGCTCCACCACCACAGCTGGGCCCAGGCTCCACAGGCAGAGCTTCCTTCTTCCGCTGCCTTGAGGCCGTTGTGTGGCCCCTGCATGAGCGACGGGCCTAGACAGTGAGCAACAAGGTGGCACTTGGGAGCTTTGGCTCTCAGTAACACTGCCTCTGGGATAATAGCGGCCCTAGGCAAAAATTCCCACTGTCCAGGGCCTGCTTCCCACTCAGTTCCTGTCAAGCCCCATCTCTCATCCCTGTAGCTGTGCAGCAGCAGCACAAAGACAGGGACAAGAGGTTTCCTCAAGCAAATACCGAAAACATGCCCCAAACCTTCTTCCTTAGCCCAAGGACACGCTGGGCCTCGCTTCTCACTTTAAGAGCCACTCCTGGTCCTTCAGGAAACTAGAGGAACTGCAGCTCTGAGCAGCACGGTGGAGGCCCTTCCCTCCCTGGGGCTGCTCTTCCTGCATGCTCAGGGTGACACAGGCCACGCATGGGAGCCACCCGTGCTCCCTTTGGGAGCCACTGGCCCCGCTGGAGATGCTGCAGTGCTGACTAGGGCAGGAAAGCTCTGCCAGAGCACCTGGGACATCGCACCCACCCCAAGGGCCAGGTCCAGGGCGCAGGGCAGCCTCCGGGGCAGGAGCAGGACCCAGTGGCAGCTCTGTACCTGGCGGCAGAGGCGGCTGCTGTGTGACCAGTCCAGGCACCGCTGGTACAGCTCGTAGCAGATCACCGGCTCCGGCAGCGCCTCCAGGAAGATGAGGAGCGCCTCAGCTACAGAGTGGTTGCTGCCCGCTGAGCTCATAGGAATCAAGGGGCATGTGAGCAGATGGAACCTCCCTCCCAGCTCCTACCCCTCTGCCCACCCTGCGGGCTCCCTGCACAGTGCCTGCCTTGCTGCTCCCTCACACCAAAGCCACCCTCCTCCTTCTCTGTTAGCCCCCACCCATGGAAAACGTTCATCCATTCCCCCTGTACTGTGTTTGCCCTCTCCCTCTGCAGCTCCACATAGATCCTCTGCTCCATCAGCCCCTTCTCAGCTCCAGCACTTGACACAGTCTTGCAGAAGCATCCAGAGCTTGGGCCCTGTGGCCGTGTTAGCCAGCGCATGGTCAGCTTCAGGAGAGGTTATCTCAGAGGAACAAAGGGGACTCTGCAGCTAAAGATCACAGATGAGCTCTCCCAAGGATGCTGTAGAAGTCAGGCACAGCAAGGATACGGATTGTCTCAGGGATACTGGTGTCCAGGCAGTCAATGATCTGCTCCAACTCCTCTTGCATGCCTGGAGTCTGGAACAGGTCTTCCTATCGAAAGCAGCACAGGGATGGACAACATCACCTTCCTCACAGTGACAGCGGGGTGGAGGCTGCACCCCTCAAACTGGGCTGCACTGCAGGGCCCAGAGATAAACGTGGCAGTCAGCACAGGGGGCTGTGTCCTCACCTGGTGGCAGGCATGCTTGAACAAGTGATCCACCAGCAGCCACACCTCCTTTGGCACCTGCAGCGGTGTCCCGCCATCCTCCTCGCTGTCCAGGGCTCCCATCTGCAGCACAGACTTCTCCTGTGGCCAAAAGCACACAAAGGTGTCAGGGAAACCCCAGTGCCCCCAGGAGGGCCCGGGTGGAGAAAGCCCGGAGAGCAGAAGCAGCAGGACCCAGCCCCCATCCAGCCTCACTTGCTCTTTCAGCGCAGAGCCAGCACTCCACAGGTCCCATTTTTCTCAGGTTCCTTTTCCCATGTTGCTTAGGAGAGGAGCTGCTGAACGCAGGCTGTCCCAGCACCACTGTCACGTTTTCCCACTTACTCATGTAAAGCAGCTGATGAGCTCAAGCGCTCAGGAGCCTCCAGCAGCACAATCTTTATCAGGACCAGTGGTTGCTTGATTTTACTCATTTTACAGTCCTCATATTCCTGTGTGCTCTCAGACCAGAGCCAGGCACTGCTCGTCTGCAGCCCATTCAGCAGAGCCCCCAGAAGAGACCAGCAGGAACAGGAGCAGAACCCAGCGGACACAAGCCAAGGACACCACCAGAGGAGCACCACAAGCCAAATGCAAAGCGCTTCCTTCCAGCAGTCAGCTTCCATGACAATCACAGAATCCCAGCCTGGCTTCTATTGGAAGGTATCTTAAAGCTCATTCAGTCCCAACCCCTGCCACGAGCAGGGACCCCTTCCACTGGAGCAGCTTGCTCCAAGCCCCTGTGTCCAACCTGGGGACGGTGGTGGCTGCCCCTCACACAATCACTCCCAGTAGCCACACACAGAGCCCAGCTCTGCCCTGCACACTGCCAGAAGACACTAGGACACGCTGCCCCGCTCAGCCAAGCACACAGTGGAGATTGGGAAGCAGTGTGTTGGGCAAGAGCATTACAGCTTTCCCTCCTATGAGGGGGAAGAGGAGAGAGCTATGGAGCCTCCCTGCGTGTCAAGGGCTCCTCAGCAGCAAACCCCAGGCCAGAGCACTGTGGCACAGAGGCATAGTGCCAGAGGTTGCCTTTGGCATCACTGGATAGCTGCGGACTCCCCCAAAGCAGAGACCCCGGTGGCCTAGAGCAGAGGAGGAGGAGGTGGCTCAGAGCTCCTTAAGGAGGAGGAGGAAGAGCAGGAGCCTTTGGCTTCCCTTGCGCCTTGGCCAGGCACCGAGCGCCCTCTCCTGCCGTGTGCGGGCAAGGGAAGGCGAAAGAAAAGCAGAAAGGGAAGAGGAGCACGCCTGTTTGCAAAAGGCTCTTCCCGAGGCAGGCACCACCCTCCCCTCTGCCAGGACCAGCCTGGGAGCCTCATCTGGTTCAACACCCGCGTTCAATCCCCTGTTGAGAGGGTTCATCCATTCTCTCTACTGTTTTATCCTGCCAATGCTTTGGCAGCCTAGGGATGAAAAAGCCACCCGGCCCAGGACACCAGTACAGAGCCAGCTCCAACGAGCCACCAAAGGTCTGGACAGATGCAGGGGAGCAGGAATGTACCTGTCACACATCCCATCACCTCCCACTCGCTCTTCAGTGACAGATCTGACCCACTCAGCCTCCAGTGCAGAGCAAAGCAGGGATCCTGCCCTGGGGGCTGTGAGGCAGCAGAGGAACATCTGTCCCTGTGCAAGGTCCTTCCTCAGCCTCTGCAAGGATGCAGGAAGACGGAAGGAGCAGCATACATCAGTGCTAATTCAGCCCCCTTTGCACAGGGTGCTGAGGTGCACCTCAGCTGATGGGCATGGTTAGAGCCAACTCAGGTATGTGACAGGGTGCCAGTGGTTTCACTGCTGGACTAAGGGGGAGCTCTGTGTCTGTCACCAGAGACAGCTGCTGAGCTCTGATCAGCAAACTGGGCTTGCCCCATCCTGGCTGCAGGGTCACTCTGTGCTCTGGCAGTGGATGGGATGTGTGGGATGCAGTTCTCACGCAGCCCACAGCGGTGCTAAGGGGCTTTGCTGGGACAAACGCTGCCTCTGCAGCCCCTTCCCTTCCCCTCTGCAGCAGGCAATGGGGACACTCATTCACTACGGACAGGTCATGAGAAGCAGGACCCCAGCAAGGGTTGTGTTACCTTTTCTAAGAAGCTGTCTTCTCCCTGAAAGCGGTGGGAAAGAGAGAAGAGGAAAAAGTATGGTTAGGGGGAGACCCACGCTCCAAGTATGCAGAAAGCCAGTTTGCATCACAAGAGCCAGTGAAAGCTGGGTCCTCATGCGTTCTGCTGACACGGCCAAGTTAAATCTGCTGCGAGAGATCTGCCTGCCAACGAGCACAAATCCTGCTCACATGATGCCCAGCCTCGCCAGGATTTGTACCAGCTCCTCACAGGGGCCTGGCAGCAGCGCTGCTCACACACAGAACAGCCCAGGCTGAGAGGTGTCCACCAGCATGAACTTCCCTTCCCAAATCATCCCAGGCAGAAATCAACACTCCCGCATCATTTCAGCCACCTTTCCCCCTGACCAGGCCAGATCTAAAACATTCACCAGGCTAAATCTGTGTTCCTGAGCTTGTGGCAGCTCTGGAGCTGTCAGGCCCCGTAAGCAGCTTTGTGCATAGTCAGGGAAATGAGTGTTTGTGCTCAAAACCCCACACTGCCTCTACCTAATAGCATTAGCATGCTGCAAGGAGCTCAGCAAAGCCCTTCCAGGCTGCATGTCCCATCCCTTGGGCAACCCTGACATCCAGCATCCACCAGCACACCGCAGGCTGGTGAGGTAGAGGGGAGAAGCTGGAGGTGGAGCCCACTGTAGGAAACTGAAGCAGGTTGCCCAAGCTGAGCTTGATGGATCAACATTACAGGGTGGGAGTAACCAGAACACATTCAAAGGCTGAGCTTGAGACAATCACAAATATCCTGATGCTGCCCTGTGAGTCCTGCAGTGCTGCTGCCTTTGGAGGCTTGCTCAGCCACAACAGCCCAGTCTCTTGCAGGGCACAGCTTGCTCAGAACACAAGCTGGCACAGGCTCCTCTCCCAGTCCCAAGTTTGGGAATAAGCCATCCAGGCTGCACAGGAGCCTGCTTCCTTCTGAGTTACCTCAGCAGTGCCACTCCCACCTGCCTGACTAACTGCCCTGCTGGTCACCTCTCTTCTGTGCTGTTCAGCACCACTGGCTCCATGAGACTAACCTGCTCCTGCCAAAGATTCTTCAAGAGGCTTTGTAAAGCCCACAGTAGGATCCCAAGACAAAACCAGGCTGAGACTCTAACACTGAAACCCCAAAGATGGGATGCTCGAGCGTCAGCGGCTTCTCCCAGGAGAACCAGGAGCCATTTCCAAGCAAGCTCCACCTGCTGTCTGCTACCCTGCATCATACCACCTCTCAGCCCTTGCCTGTGTTCTCCAGGTCTCCCTCTGCTGAAGACAACACACAGAGCCCAGCCAGGCTGAGAAATGCACTCACTGCAGTGAATGACAAGCCCTAACACTGCCTATGTGCAGGAGGGGAAATGCTGCTACACACACACACACACACACACACACACAGCCTGCCTCACGCACAGCCTAACCTTCAGTGAAATCACACAACAGGACCAGAACACATCTGGGTTAGCACAGGCACTGCTCTGCCTGTGGGAAGGGTCCTCCTGCTCCACAGCATTTCCCATCTCACAGGTATGTTAAAAACCAAAAAACTTAAAGATAGCTCTAACGTGACAGCAGCTTTATAACGCCAGTGATTGCACCGTGCTTTGAGCAGTTACATTGTGCTCCTTTGCTTAGCTTGCTCCGATCAAGGTCTTGAAGTCACACTGACCTCCCCAAAAGCAGAGACTATGCTGCAGATATGGTGAAAGGGTGCTTTTCTCTGACTGCTTTGCTTCCTGTACCTGGTTTGCTTCCTGTACTTCTGTATGTTTCACTGAATAACAGAAGATGGTAAAGGAAGCAGAATAAGCCCCAGAAGTACCCTTAGAAAAGCAACGATGTGTCTGTGAGGGCAGAAAATAACAGTGGGCCTGAGTTCCTGACCATCAAGAAAGAAATGAGTGCTGAACACCAAGCAGGAAAAGGCAGGTGGAACAGCCCCCAGGACCGATGAGATGCTCCAGAACAAGTTAACACCCTTCTAGAACAAGACTGATTTTCAACTGAACCTTGGAGAGCATGAGGAGCCTGCAGCCAGGATGAGCTGTGTGAATGGAGGAGGCAAACCCTGCATCTCACCTCCTGGGCTCTGC
Source organism: Agapornis roseicollis (assembly GCA_002631895.1). Taxonomy (NCBI): domain Eukaryota; kingdom Metazoa; phylum Chordata; class Aves; order Psittaciformes; family Psittacidae; genus Agapornis; species Agapornis roseicollis. Next base: position 190,811 of record NDXB01007181.1, on the reverse strand, counting down.
TTCACCTGATCTTGTGATGTCAAAACCAGAACTCTGGCATAAAACCAGCCTTTCTGTATGCTGGGCCTGGGAGAAAAGCAGACACAGCCAGAGGTGGGAATGGCAGGAGGCAGCAAGAGCCTGGTATAGCTGCTGGAGAGCTGGGTCATAGTGGTCAGAGGGAGAGGAAAGGGCCACAGAAGCTGTGAGAGTGGCCATGGGCTGAGCTGCACCCATCAGCACACTGACCAGCATCAGAGCCCTTCTCTTGGTCCTGCTTTTGCTTGTTCCTCCCCTTGAGCAGTGCGAGTGCCACAACCAGCAGAAGGAAAAGGATCCTGAAGCCCTGTCACTGCAGAAGCAGCCTGGGCACCTCGGAGGACAGCATTTCAGGCATACCTCTTGTGACACAGCAGTGCCACCCAGCTGAGCCTGCCAGCACCAGCATGACAGTAACACAAAGCACAAGGTGCTGGGATCCCCTTTTTTGTTTCTCCAAACAACATTTAGAACCTACTCAGAAACTGGGATAAAGCACTTGCTGTCCAAAGCCATTGGTAGTGGTGGAGAGAAAGAACAAAGCAGCACAGAAAGGAGCTCCAGAAAGAGTGCATCAGCCAGGAGCCAGCACAGCTGACCCACACTGAGGGCATCACTCCTGCTTTTAGGGGTAAAGGGAAGGGAAACTGCTCTCTCCCTGTTAGGGAGTTGCTCCAGAGCACAGCTACTCACCAGGTCAATGAGTTTGGTGACTGGAACTTCTCGGATCGGTCGTCTCATTCGGCATAAGGCCTCCAGGGAGGTGCCGAAGCAGCTGGGCAGGTAGGTCCCACTGATGGTGAGGAAATAATCCTTCCCCCGGTCCAAGTGCAGGACAAGAATATCCTCAATTTTATCCTCACCAGAGTTCAGGAGGGTCACCGAGTCCTTGCTGACGTACACATCCAGGGAGATGTCCGTGCTCTCATCTGCAACAGACAGCAGCTCTCAAGAACTCACAGTCACTCTCTAAAAGAGGCGACAAGGACAAACATAAGCAGCAGGGACCAAGGCCACAGAACAGAGATGACAGACGGACAGGAACAATGGCAAGAGAGGTGAGACATGGGAATGACAGGATGAACAGGATGGAGGTGGGGTGGGAATCTACACCAGCACACATGGAGAAACCATGGTGAGCCTCACCTGGCTCCAGGTAACCCTCACAGGGCTCGGCTCGCAGCCACGGCTTACAGTAGTGGTTGTCGTTCAGCTTGGGGATGAAGGAGAAGTGGCAGGTGACCTGCCCATTGTTGGTGATTTGGAACTTCTGCTTCTGCAGCTGACGGAACTTCACGTTCTGAAACTCAAACTGCAGAGCAAAGAGAAAACACAAACCAGGTTAGCAGGCAGGCGGGGACACATGGGTAGGCCCCCAAACTCTGTAGCAGCAGCCCATGATGGGAAGTGCCTGCACAACGTAGAACTCCCAGCAGAAGACCTGCCAAGAAGCCAGGCCAAGATGTCCCTTCTAATCCAACTCCTGAGCATAAGATAATGGATAAAGTCCAATTTCCCACAATCCAGTTTACTGAATCAAAGTCTTTAAAAGTAGCTCTAGCACTTCCATGGCTGCTGTGTAGGGAAGTGACAAGGTGGGAAGAGGCAGGTTTCATCCTCACTTCTCTCCTGCTTAGCTCCAGCGAAGGCAGGAAGTCGTTCTCCATTCTGTCCATTAAGCGAACAATGTCTTCAAACAATTTGCGATACTTCTGCTCATCCACAACCTTTACCTGTGGGAGACCAGGAAACACTCAGCAATCTTCCTGACCCCCTTCACTGGGGCTCTTTGATCATGAGCCAACTGCAGGAGTGAGTTATTTCTTTAAGCACTTGCTTTGTGCAGCTGGGAACCTGAGAGAATTCACGTACACAGAGGCACCTCCAAGCTGTGTGTGCATCCTCACTTGTGCTTTACCCCTGCTGATGTTACCTGGGTCTTCCTGGCCACTCACCACACTGCTGGGAGATTCCAGGGGTGGTCTCTGGGGTCAGCACTGGCACCCCACAGCACTACATGGTCCTCTAGAGGAAGAGGAGAACAGCTCTCCTTTAAGGAGGCCTGAGCTACCTAAGGAGTAGAAGGTAGCAAATATGGACATGGACCGTCTCGACTCTGCAAGCTGGGGCACCCAAACCTGCTGCCACCTGTTTAGCACTACAGAAATCCAGATGCAAACCAGTGACACACTTAACACACCAGAGGCAACACTGCAACAGCATGGACATCTATTGCAGGTTTCTACTGTGTCTCTTTGTGGAGGAAAGAAACCAGCAGCTCACCCGTTGTAGCAGCAGCAGCTATCCTGGGTTATACCCCGAAAGCCACTGAAGCAGTCACTTGCAGTCACTGCATGACTACATCAGGTGGGGTAAACCACAATCTCCCCCGTTGTCATGGGGTAATTGTGCTGTTTGCTGCAGGAGCTGGCACTCTGCAGCGCTCTTCCTCCATGGACACACTTTGGCTTTACTACTCTGTCCCATTGCAACAGCACTAGCAGAGGTGCCCTGACCTCATAGCCCCACCCCAGCACGTGAGAGCTGTTACCCCGATGCGGAAAAGCGCGCTGACGGGCTTGTGGTCGCTGGTCTTCAGGTCCATGTGGCTGCCATAGCGGAGCTGGGTGATGCTCCCCCCTCTCCACAGGATCCGGTCGCACCATGCCGGCACACGACACTTCCCACTGCAAAGGGAAACAGGCTGCCAGGGACATCCAGCAATCCCAATGAAGCACCCGAGCTGCTTCTCCTCCCAGCCCAGTAGCTCAGCCACCCCCATCAACTGACTGCAGAGGGGCTGAACTCCCATCGTGTCCCTCTGCTCCAATACCATGCTATTTCTTCTACTCCCTTCCCCTTTCCCTGTGCAGTAGGATGAAATTCCTCATCCTGTCCAGCAAGAGGAAATAAATCAATCCCAGCCATGGCTGCTTCCACAGCCTGAAGCCATGTGTACTGTGACCCAGGCTGGCCTGGTTTCTTTTGCTACTATTATCTTTCTGCCCACTACAGTCTGACCCATTGCTATTGTTTCCACTATGGAAAGTCTACTCAGCTATTACTACTCTGTTATGAACTCTGAATCCTGGGCTATTGTTCTGCAGATTAACTACTGTGCTGATTCATAAACACAGGTAGATCAAAACCCAATCTCTGAATGGTCTGTAAGTCCTCCTTGGGAGTTTCTCCATTTGGAGCAAATTTCTGTAGCAGGCACAGGAATACCTGTGGGAGGCATCAAGCAGGAATCACTGTGTACAGGTCAGGGGACAGGCTGACCAAAAGACTGCTTCCTTAACCTCTCCAATTCCTTTCTCACCCTTTGTCTGCCTTGGTAGAACCCCCACCAGTGCAGGGCCACCTCTGAGTGCACGCTTCACCCGCTTCAACTCTTGGAATCAGCAGCAGCTGAGGTTTAAGGCAATTCCCTGGTCAACAGACACAGGCTCTGCCTATTCCAGACAAGAGGGACAATAAAGAAGTGTAAAGCTGTCTGTACTGCAGCACAGCACTGTGGGGGATTGCCTGCTCCAGGAAGGAGGAAGTCAAGTTTTATGAGGAACTGCTTTTTGTGTCACAGGTAAAGGTGTGCATAGGCAGGTGCTTTACCTGGAGTCCCAGCGGTCTGTTTTAGAGTCATATTTGTATGTGGGGATGAATTTAATCTCTCCCTCGGTGAAATCAGCAAACGCCTTCTTCTGCATGCGCTGAATATTCAGCTAAAGCAGAGAAAGAACACTGTAAAACACACCAAACCCACCCAAACACTCCCCCAACACAAAGAGCAGTGTCAGAGAGTGGATCTACAGGCAGAGCAATTGGAGCCTGGGGCTGTGGGGCTCAGCAGACACCCCTAAACCACCTCTCAGACCTCAAACCTTCAAAAAACGTAAAGTGTCAGCAGGAGTGGAATGTTTCCTAACCAGACTGAGCACCCTCTGGCACAGTGCTGCCCACCAGAACACACAGGCAGAAAACAACACTAAATGGAAATATTAGTTGCTCCACTTGCGCTAAACACCTTCATTAGTTTTCAGGCTTAAGCATCATAAATACTTCAGTGCCAACCACTTTAGCAGCAGCCTCCCACAGGGTGCTGAGCTGCCAACCTGGCACCACCTTCCTGGTCCTGGGTTGTTTTCCTCATAAAAAAATCCAAGCTAGTCATTGGCTGCATGAAGCCCCACAGCACAGAAATGAGCTGCAGAGCAGAGTCAAGATTCACTGCTAGGTTTTGTGTCAGAGATGGCGGCACACCATGTCTGTTCACGTTTCACAGGTACAACCCTTCATCTTACAGGCATGTCTTGTGCTGTCTCAGTTTTCAGTGAGCTGCAAGGAAATGCTGAGTGAGGAAAGCTTCAGCACAGAACTGGGGTCAGCCTGGCTGAGACAGAGCCTTGCCCTGGCTACAGGTGCTGGTCTCCAAATCAACACCTCCTCCAGAACACTGACTGCAGCAGCTGTAGCTGCTGTTACCAGTTCTGATGTTCTAGGCTGCAGTTTGTACGTAAGACAGGAAGAACTCTGTCACTGATATGCAAAAAGTCACGCAGTGAATGCCAATATAATGTACAATCTGCTTTTGTTTGGAGGGTTGATGTCACCAGGACACCCCCAGCTCTGTTGAGGGTCTATGTCTACATGTATAGACACTTATTTGGCAGCTCCTCCCAAGCCCAAGCATATGTCAAGCCAAGATGCCCTCAAGAGTACACAGCAAACATAAACAGTGTTCACTGACCTGGTCGTATGTCAGCAGCTTCTGAAGCTCGTTCTTACTGATGAGACTTTTCACTTCACTGGCATCAGGGAGACAAAGCCTGTAGTTCAAGTCTCCCAGCCAGATGACAACACTGAAACCAGAGGCAAACATGCAGAAGAGCCAGTGGTTACTACCACAGGCCACGCAGGGGAGAAGGGTGTAGGAGAATGGATGGTGAGTGGCTGGTGATTGAGGCTGAGACACATGGAAGACGAAAGGAGACATGAAAGACTGAGTCTGGCAGCAGGATTTCTGGCACTACAGCACTAACCCCATCCCCTCTGGAATCCCTCATAGGATGAAAGACTTGGTTTACTGGGAGATACCAGAGCTTGCCTCAGTTTGAGAACAGCCCTACAACACCACCAAGTCTAACAATGAGAAAGCTGCATCTCAGCACCCTCATAACCTCTTGGGCTACAAAAACTCCACTGGGTAGTGAGGCTCTGCTGGTGCACAGAAGAGGGCAGTGACAGGGCTCATTACACAGGGCCAAGCTGTCAGGTTGCTCTGACACCACGGCTTTGCCACTTTCTTTTCCACTGCCTTCCTCTTGGGCAGCCCAGGCCAGTGCTACATCCCCTGCCTAGCACAGATGGGCTGAGGCAGAGCTGCCAAAGCACAGCTGGGTTCCTGACAAATTTATGTCTCAGTTGCACCTTATCAGTGCCTGCTCTGACTCTGCTCCTCTCTGGGCCTTCCAACAGGCCTTCATCCTTCCCACTACCAGCAGCTAAAGAAACACTTGTGCTACTCGCTCTTTACCCCATAAAGGTTTCCTTTAAAGATTAAAATCTAAACCCCTCTCTGGCATCAAAGCTCTTCCTGTTTATAGCCAAACCTCAACATTTCCATTACCAGAAATCAAGGATAATCTAAGTATTTGGAGTTTTTTCTGTATATAATCCAGTCTACATTTTATTTCCAGTTTTTAAATGGTTTAAATGTTAACTACAGAGGTATTAATCATTTGTATCAGGTTTATGAAAACTCCACTTACATGCTTCGTCACACACATAGCTGAGTCTGATTGGGATTATTCAACACCAAAAGGGAAACTAGCCAAGCAAACTCACTCGTGTTTCATGATGTTGACATGAGGCAGGCTCTCATCCGGGGTTACAAAACTCATCCGGGCACAGATGTCCTTGTAGTCCTGATTCCGCCGCTCGAAGTCCTCCACATGCGCAGCAAGGTGGGAGTTGACGATGCAGAAGGTGGTGTTGTGGAACACAAACCTCACGGCCACGCCACCCTTGTTGCCCTGGGGAGAGCAGGGAGCAACAGTGAGAGAAGGTGAGGCCCTGGGGAGGAGACGTGATGGCTCAGCCTGGGACAGACCCAGTCGTGCTGTTCTTGCATGGACGGGTGCTGGTGACTCACCATCTTCCCCATGACTCCTGTGCCCACAGACTCCGTCACGATCTCTCTGATATTGCTCAGCTGATCCTTCTTTGCAAATATGAGCAGCATCATCCCAACCAGACGGACCATTTGCACCTGCAACAGTAGAAGGGGTCCTGGATGCTCAGTTCCCAGCCTGGCAGTGAGATGCAGCACCTCTGATCTGCCTGCTATTCTAATTCTCTGGCTCTCCCCATTCCTTGTCATATTTTGTAGGCAACCCCTGCTTGCAACACCACCCACAGGACCTCCTGTCCCAAAGCAAGGCTCTGGAGGACAATCTGTCACACCCAGTAGCCATCAGCTGTGCTGAGCTCATTGTAGTCCCCACTCTGGTGCTTCCCTACAAACAAAACTCATGAGGTTAAGAGGAACACAACAAATACATAGCAGAGCTGCTGGTGAAGTCTTGGCCTTTGGCTCTGCTCAAGTCACCAAAAATACCAGAGGAAGATATCGAGTGCTTTACCAGAGAGCTGCTGGCCACAGGTCCAGTTGGGAGTCAGTGCTCACCTTTGCTTACTAAGAACTACCGTGGAGGAAGTGAGGAACAGACAGAAGAGTTTTTGTTTCCTGAGGCAAACACACCTGACAAGTGGGGTATCAAAAGGCAGCCACCCCCCAGCTACATAAAGTCTCTGCTTGTCAGAAAGCCCTTGTTCTCTAATGCAAAGAGCTTTTTTCTGGAGCTATGAAGTTCTCTACTGCAGAGCTCGGCCCAGGGGCATTAACACAGCCCTGACGTACACAGTCCCAGCAGGGAGCTCAGGTCTGTGCTGATCTTTCACCCATGCCAATGCACTCCTCAGCCAATGACCTGCTGATACCTTCAAAACAGTAGGGCCATAGCTTGCAAAGCCAGAGACAAGGCCTAATCTCCTCAAGCACAGTCCACATGCTCCCTTTAGAGATAAAAAACCATTCAGATGTGTTGGGATTAAGCCTATGTAGCGAGGGGTGAAGCTGAAATCCAAGGTCAGCTGGAAGAGTGACTGAGCAAAAGCCAAAGCGAGCAGGCCAGGGGTGGGAGAGGCAGGGGGGCTGAGGAGGAAGGGGAAACTGAGTCCTGTACTCTTGGCTGGTAGAAACATTTGCTACAGCAGAGACAGAACCAGCAGCTTGCTCTGAACCAGTGAGAACAACATCCTGCTGCCATGGCTGAGTCCTGACCCAAGGCAGAAGCCTCAGGAAGACTTCACCTCATAGTTCTAGCTTGAATTAATGGGATAATTTATTAACTGAATTTACCAGCTCAAGACATGCCTTACTTCTACAGTACAAGGGAGGGAGAGTAACACAGACAGACAGCCTGCTGGGACTCTGTTGAGCACACCACCTCCCTGACACCCACCTTGTATTCATCACCTTGTTTGATCCCCATCTTTATAAATTTCTACATCAAAGTACAAGATCCCCTTACATCTCTGGGGCAGCAACAGACTCTCTGGATTTCACTTGGCATGTTAACAGCACACACAATGCCCAGCACATATCCTTGGTTCCTCCGGTCACCGTGCTTGTGAAGTGTCAGCCTGTTTCTCTTCCCATTGTGCAAACTCCTCAACCAGACCTCCAGCACTGAACAGAACTCACTTTCTTGTACTTGGCATGGGGGTGCAGGGCCTTCTCCACAGCAGCCAGCCACTCCTGCTCCTTCACAGAATCAAAGTAGAAAAAAGCCTCCGTGCTGAGGTCCAGCTCCTGGAATCTACAAAACCAGGTTCACTGAGCACGACCCAGCTCACTGCCAGCCCACCCTCAGGGAGGTCAATGTAAAGCCTCCAGCTTGGAAGAGAAGCTCCTTACTCCCACTTGCTAAGTGAAGCAGCAGAATTTCCCCACAGTGCCTCTGAGACCCCACACAACACACACCACCAACTGTCTCTGACCAGCATTACTCTGGGTAGAGAACAACCAGAGAGCTCTGTGCATGCCCTAAGGGATGGTTTATTACATCATGCCAGCCTTTATCCCAGTACTCTGCCTCATCCAACTGGCTCTTTCCCCTCAGACAGCTCCTGAGACATAGCTCAGCTTTCTGGAACGTCTGAAGAGCTTAAACCAAATACAGCCCAGCAGGATCTAAGCAGGAGCAGCAAGAAGCCCAGCACTGTATGTACATACGAGGTGGCTGCTGCTCACCCGATGCAGTAGACATCTGGAGGCTCCGTGTCACACACCAGCCAGGGCTCCAGGCCACTGTCTGGAGACTGCCCATTCACATTCCATGTTCCCACAAAAAATCTGCAACACAAAAACAGCTGAACCATTAGAACACACAGAGACAGTGCCAGTGCCAGCAGTGTCTCTCCAATGGGGTCAGAGCATAGAAGTCTCTCAAATGAGCTCAGGACTCCCAGCCCAGGCTGGGAGCAGACATCTGTGAGCTGTCCCAGCTGAGGGGCAACTGAAGCTCTTCCAGGCTTGGTTTTCAGAGACACTCATCATGCTACAGAGCTAAAGATGTCTCACCAGGGCCAGTGAACATCTGGCTTTTTTAACACCATGTCATGTGTACTAGGACAGTGGGGTGGGACAGCATCTTTATCCTCCCTTCACCCAAGCGAGGTGCCCAGAGATCAGACACACAATGTGAAGCTGCAGCACGGGCACCCTCAGTGTTCACTGCCCCTGCTTGGCCACCAGAGGTGCCACACACCAGCAACTGCCAGGTTTCAAACCGGGACTGGATGCAAGCTCCCAGCAGAGCTGACAGGGCCGTGGCCCTGCGCAGGCTGCTCAGGACAGCTCTCACCTGAAGTTGTGAAGGTTGACGTAGGCCTTCTCCCTCTTGGCAAGCAGGTGCTTGATGAGCCCCTCTCGCTGCCCTGACTGGCTGCTGGGCAGGAACATCTTGCGCATCGTGTTGGTCACTTTTGGCTGGTCTCTGGATGAACCTTCTCTCTCTCGGGGGAATCTAGGAAGGAAGCAAGAGCAGCTTCAGAACCAGTTCTGCTGTGTAGGAAGAGAAGGGAAAAAGGGAACAGATACCCCATACTGCTTACTGCCTGTTCTGAGGCACGGGAGGTGGGGGGGGCTCCCGGCGAGAGCCTGCTTGGTGGTTTTGCCCATTTCTTTTCTCTTCTAGGCTCAGAGCAGTGAAGTCATCCTCAAACCCCAGGTAGCAGAGATTTCTGAGCAGCTGCTNACTGCTTACTGCCTGTTCTGAGGCACGGGAGGTGGGGGGGGCTCCCGGCGAGAGCCTGCTTGGTGGTTTTGCCCATTTCTTTTCTCTTCTAGGCTCAGAGCAGTGAAGTCATCCTCAAACCCCAGAGCCCCTGCCATGAAAACATCAGCACAATGACTGAGAAACCATTTAAAACTGCTCAGATCAAGAAGGAAGGATCACAGAAAGTGAAACCACAAGTGATAATAGCAGTGGAATGGCTTTAACCTGCCAGAGGGGAGACTGGGATGAGCTCTGAGGCAGAAGCTCTTCCCTGGGAGGGTGCTGAGGCGCTGGCACAGGGTGCCCAAAGAAGCTGTGGCTGCCCCATCCCTGGCAGTGTTCAAGGCCAGGCTGGATGGGCCCTGGAACAAGCTGCTCCAGTGGAAGGTGTCCCTGCCTGTGGCAGGGGTTTTAACTGAAGAAGCTTTAAGGTTTCTTCACACCCAACCCCATCTATAGTCCTATCAGAGGTGACAGCGAGTTCAGTACCTGAAGAAGAGGCCTGTGAGAGACCCGGTAGGCTCTTCTCCACCTGATGCCAGCTGGACGAGTCCTTTGACTCCACAGGAGAACCTTTCAGGTAGGCTGGAAAAAATAATTACCAGGCCAGTGAGGAAGTGGTGGCAGTGGGGCCACCCCAAACCCCCTGCAGCTCTGTTACCTTCCTGAATGCTCTGCACCTCCGCCAGGAACCCCAGGCAACGCTCCTCATCTGGGATCTCAAAGAGCCGGTCCGCTGCCTCCTCACCCTGGATCCGGACCTTGCAGCCTGCTGCAGGCACAGACAGACACCCTCAGCCCTGCTGGCTGCAGATGCTGCACCCTGGGAGTAGCGGATTTCTGTGTCCTCTGAGCTCAGCCATAAAAGCCAGCTTCCAGCTATCGCTTCCAATGGAAATCTGCATTTAAGCTAACAACCCTGTGCTGCCAAGATCCCCCTCCCCGGCTTGGGCTATCACCAGTTGTGTTCTCCTGGCTTTAGGAATATTCCTCCCTACTGTGAGCTCTGAAAGCACAAAAGAAACTTCCTGAAGGGGGAAGCAGCACTGGTGACCACCCAGAGCGCTGTCAGTACTGACACAGGCCACAGTAACCCTGGCTCAAGAACAGGCCAAAGGGATAAAGGGGGCTGAGGCTGGTTCTGAGAGCAGTGCAGGGCCTGGAGAAAGGACTGAAGAAGTTAAACTTTGACCAACTGCCAACACTTTAGTCTGAGCATTTAAAACCATGTCTGTCATGAGACCCGACTGTCGAAGAGCCAGAGCATACCATCAGAGGAAACACAATCCCTGCTTCACCAAAGACAAGCACAAAGCAAGGAGGGAGGTCCTGAAGATAAAAAAAGTGTGTGGCAGTGCCCAGCCTGATCCCCAAAAGCAGCTTTAGCCCCACAGCTGCAGTTATGAAACTTACTGTTTGCAGCTATATCAATCAGCAGCGTTTCTTCTGCCTCTGGAAAGAGAAACATGGGATCAGGAGAGGTCACACTGGATGCTGCAGTAACAGCACTCAGAAAGCACACTGCCTGCTGCCAGCCACAAAGGAGCTGCAACCTGCATCTGTACTACTCATGTGCTCTGGCAGAAGGTACAGTCCTGTCTGACATTCACTTCCCACCATCCCAGAGTCACAGGAGAGGGTCCCACATCCAGAGCTCTCACACATCCAGATGGTTTGTTCAGCATCACTCTGGGAAAAGCCCAATCTGACAATGAACTTGAGAGCTTGCCCTACACACTGAAGTGATGGGCAGAATCATGCTGGGTTGCACAGAGGCTTTCAGCCAGCCCAGGGAAACATGCTTTCATTCCTGAACAAGTAACTGCCCCAGGGACAGGCATTGCTGTTCCAGTTCTCCCAGGGCAAAGCCCAGAGCTCTGTTCCATTCCATGGCTGGGAGCTGACAGCTCACCAGCCCCTGGCAGAAGTTTTGATCTAAACATACAGGAACCAGACTAAAGCTCCCAACTGTTGCCCTCATGGTGCATGGAGACACACACCAGCAGGCACCAGATTTCAGGCTCTGTATGACATCAAGCCACTGATGAGCCACTATGTCCCCCCCAAGCTGAGTGCCAGCAGGAGAAGCTGACCCATCAGCAAGGAGGAAACAGCACTCCACGAGTGGTAAGTTTTAGTTTCAGGGGGAAACAGCACCAGACCCATGCGGGTCCTCATGGGCAGGGCAAGAACCACTGAGACGCAGCGGTGCTGGCTCCGGCAGCAGTACCTTGCACACATCTGAAGCGGCTGTTGATGGGGATGTAATCCGGATCGGAGCTGTCCTTCTCCTGGGACTGGATGAGTATCCTGGAGATAGGAGAAAGGCTTGTAAGAGCGGAGGAGCAGCTCCCTGCTTGCGTACGCAGACAGAGGCACGAGAGCCGCGCTTACAGATCTCTATCGCTGTACGGCGGGAGAGGAGCAGGGAAAGGGGCAAACAGCACCGGAGCCGCACGGGCTGCGGGCGCCGGGGAGAAGAAAAGGGCTGGACAGGGCTGGATAGGGCACCCGAGGCAGACGCGGCCGCACCGGGGGCGGGTGCCCACCGCGCTCTCTGCCGCAGCAACTCCGCGGATTCCCGGTGCCCCTCGGGGGTGCCCGCGCTGGCGGCAGTGCACGACAAACCGGCCGCTCAGGGAGGAGACGCTCAGTCCGCCCAAGACCCCCGCCACCGGCCCGGCTCCACCGGGCCCCGCACCCCTCCGCCGGGCCGAACGCCCGCGCCCCGCCGCGGCCCGCACTCACCCGTAGCGGCCGCCCCGCCGAGCCAGGCTGAGCACGCAGGATTCCCGCCGCCCGCCACGCAGCTCCGAGCCGGCCACGCTCAGCTCCGCCGCCCCCCGGCCCCTCGTGCAGCTGCCCGACACCGGGCAGCCTCCGCCGGACACGGGCAGGCCCCAGGCCGCGGCGCGCGGCTCCATGGCGGCGCCTCGGTCTCCCGGCGACTCCGCGCTGGTCACTAGCGGCGCGCAGAGAGGCACCCCCGGCGCACGGCGCTGCCCCCTGCCGGCGGGCGGACTGACCTCCCTGCAGGGTGGGCGCAGCCGCACACCGGGGGCTGGGCAGAGCCGGGGCGGGCCCCGCGCCGGCGCCGGTCCCGGTAAAACGGCGCCGTGAAGCAGCACGGCCCCGCCCCAAGGACGCTGATTGGCTTTGCTGGCTGCTTATTTGCATGTCACGTGGGGTGCGCAGTGCAGCACGGGAGGTGTCAGCGTTTGAAGTGCGGGGCGGCACTCGGGGAATTGCGCGCGATGGCGGCTTCGGGCCTAGCTCCGGAGGAAGAAGAGCGGTACCGGGGGTGAGCGGCTGGGACCGGCGGGGCCAGGAACAGCGGTACCGGTGGTGGGCGGTGGTACCCGCTGCAACAGCGGTACCGGGGGTGAGCGGCAGGGCCAGTAAGAGTGGTGCTGGGGGAACAGCGGTACCCAGGGAGCGGCGACGCGGGGCGGGGCGGGGGGGACGTACCGGGAGTGAGCGGCAGGAACGGGGATCAGCGGTACCAGGGGTGAGCTGCTGGGCGGGCCGGGGCCGGGGCCGGGGCTCACGGTGTGTCTGCCACGGGCAGGTTGGTGACCGGCGCGAAGGCGGCGGCGGGCGATGGGCAGCTGGTGGAAGCACTGCGGCTGTTACGGCTGGCGGCCGCCATCCGCCCCAGCGAGAAGCTGCAGGGCCGCATCCAGCGTGTGGAGGAGGTGCTGGCCGAGGCGGTGGAGCGCGGTGAGGAGGAGCCAGAGGAGGATGAAGGCTTCGTGAATGTGTGCGGCAGCGGCCTGCTGATCTACGGGGAGATGCATGAGAAGCTCTTCCAGCACCAGCGGGAAGGTGTCGCCTTCCTGTACCGCCTGCACAGGGAGGGCCGGCCCGGCGGCATCCTGGCAGACGACATGGGCCTGGGCAAGACCATCCAGGTGATTGCCTTTCTGTCGGGCATGTTTGACGCCGAGCTGATACAGCACGTGCTGCTTATCATGCCCACCACACTGGTGAGCAGCTGGCTGGCAGAGTTTGCCCGCTGGACGCCCGGCCTGCGTGTCAAGGAGTTCCATGGCACCAGCAAGACAGAGCGTGCCAGAAACCTGGAGAGGGTCCAGAGCAAGAATGGCATCATCATCACGAGCTATCAGATGCTCATCAACAACTGGAAACAGCTGGCCAGCAGGCACGAGCAGGAGTTCATCTGGGACTACATCATTCTGGACGAAGCGCACAAGATCAAGTGCAGCTCTAACAAGACGACCAAGTGTGTATATGCAATCCCTGCCAGGCATCGCCTCCTTCTCACTGGCACCCCCGTGCAGAACAACCTGCGGGAAATGTGGTCCCTGTTTGACTTTGCATGCCAAGGCTCTCTCCTGGGGACAGCCAAGACTTTCAAAATGGAGTACGAGAATCCCATTACCAGGGCGAGGGAGAAGGACGCGACTCTAGGTGAGAAAGCGCTGGGGCTAAAGATGTCTGAGAACCTCATGACAATTATAAAGCCCTATTTCCTCAGGAGAACCAAAGAGGATATCAAAACCAGCTGCACCAACAGGTCAGATGCTCTGCTTCCCAAGGGTCCAAGTGAGAACAGTGCCCCCCTCATGCCATCTCTCACCAGGAAGAATGACTTTGTGGTGTGGGTATACCTGGCAGCGGTGCAGGAAGAAATCTACAGGAACTTTCTCTCTCTGGATCATGTAAAAGAAGTGCTGATGACAACGCGATCGCCTCTGGCTGAGCTGACTGTCCTGAAGAAGCTGTGTGATCACCCCAGGCTTCTGCCTGCAAGGGCATGTGTCCAGCTGGGCCTGGAACAGCAGGAGCCTGGGAGCGAAGCTGGCGTGCTTGCAGACACCAATAAGATAGACCACCTCTCCGAAGAGACCCTGATTCAGGAGTCCGGAAAAATGCTATTCCTTGTGGGACTTCTGGAAAGACTGCGGGCAGAGGGGCACCAGACACTGGTGTTCTCGCAGTCAAGGAAGATGCTGGATATCATCGAGTACGTCCTGTCCCGCCGGCAGTTCCGGATCATGCGCATCGATGGCACCGTGACCCACCTGCTAGAGAGGGAGAAGCGCATCTCCACCTTCCAGAGGAACAAGGACTACTCCGTGTTCCTGCTCACCACGCAGGTTGGTGGTGTCGGCATTACCTTGACAGCAGCCAGCAGAGTGGTGATCTTTGATCCTAGCTGGAACCCAGCCACGGATGCACAGGCCGTGGACAGAGCTTACAGGATCGGGCAGAAAGAGAATGTGGTCATTTACAGGCTGATAACCTGCGGCACGGTGGAGGAGAAGATCTACAGGAGACAGGTATTCAAGGACTCACTAATAAGACAGACCACTGGTGACAAAAAGAACCCGTTCCGGTATTTCACCAAACAGGAACTAAGGGAGCTTTTCACATTAGAAGACACTCGAACATCTGCAACCCAGATCCAGCTGCAGTCCTTGCACGCCACCCAAAGACAGACTGACCTACAGCTGGACAAGCACATAGCTTACCTGCACTCCCTGGACATGTTTGGCATTTCTGACCATGACTTAATACACACAAGGGAAACTGCTCACGAGGAGCAGGTTGAGAGTGAAGCCCACCAGTACATTCAGCAGAGGGTACAGAAAGCCCATGAACTGGTTCAGCTGGAGTCTCAACTTAGAGACCAGAGGATGGACGCCATCAGACATGATTATGAACAGATGTGGCAAAGGCCTCCAGAGTTAGTTTCCAAGCCAAAGAAGTTGTCTCCAAGGCTGAACAACATAAATAACACAGTTTTACCACCAGTAGCTGACAAGCACAAACATTACGAAGTTATTGATCTTACAGAGGGCATAGAAGTCCAAGCTCTTAATGTCAGCTCCAAAATGACTAATCTGACTATTGAGGACTTGGATGAAGAGAAACCAGCACAAGATGGGTCCAGTATGGATATAGAGCTGCTTAATACCAGCAAGACAGTGAAACAATCCAATACAGAAGAATCTGAACAAAACCTTAACTCGATCATGGTGCCATCATCACATGGACTTGATAGGGACAGTCAGAGACTCGAGCAGGAGCAGTGTTCCCATATACATGCAGACAGCTCGGCTGAGGCAGGGAAGGACCTGTCTGCGTGTCCTCAGCATTCCTCTAACGATGCCGAGAGGTTAAGAGAGGCAGAAATGCCAGGTGAGGTACCTGATCCATGTGCTGCCTCAGGGGCAGAGAAGGGTGATGCTTCTGAGCAAGCTTGGGCTGCCCCAGCGCCAGACTTAACCCATGCTACACCAGAGATCCATGCTGGGCTCCAGAAGCCTCATGTGCTGGAAGCCAGCTTGGAGGAGATGTCTGTGCCTTCTCTCCAGGATCAAGTTGACTTCAATCTGGTCTTGGAAGAGTCTGATGATGGATGGCAAGATGCCTCCACTAGGGAAAGATCAGCGGGACATGCAGAAGGGGAGGGCTTCCCACAAGAAGCAGGAAGCTTTTGTAATTCTCCCATCAAAAAATCTCCAGCAAAAGCTTGGCGAAGTGAGAATGGTAACTGTGGAGAACCCTGTCACGCAGCTGAAGGTGTGCCAAACACCTCCCTGCAAGGGAGTGAAGCATCAGAGGAAAGCAGCGATGACTTTGCTTCTGGTAGAAAGAAAAGCTTAAAAAGACTTGTTTCAGACAGTGAGGATGAAGAGCATTCTGTTATGCTCTCGCAGGAAAACCAGCCTGACAAAAGGCCTTCTTCCTTGAACAGCCCCCTGCACCCATTCCTGGGGGGAATTGGCACATCCACTCCTAAATGTGACAAAGGTATTGCACAAGCTGTCTTTTCTCCCCAGGTGAGCAACAGCGGCAACAGGTCTACTGCTTCCAGGCAGTCTCTGATCAACAAGGTGGTAGATGAGGTGGAGGACATTGGAGAACTCA
This sequence comes from Agapornis roseicollis, assembly GCA_002631895.1. NCBI lineage: Eukaryota > Metazoa > Chordata > Aves > Psittaciformes > Psittacidae > Agapornis > Agapornis roseicollis. The sequence continues at coordinate 174,555 of NDXB01007181.1, read as the reverse complement.
TGGGAACCACTGATGAAGAGGACAGCAATGAGGAGCAGGATGACCTTGTGGAAGAAGAAGCTGAAGAGTGCAGTGGGGAATCTGTGGAGCCTGAAGAAGAACCCGCTGGAGAAACGCTTGGTACAGCTGAGAAGTCCTCCTGCCTGGACAGCGTGTCCTCTGAGCAGTTGGAAGTGGATGACACTGAGTCCTCTCAGGAGGAATCCACTGGCGATGTTGAGCTTCTGTCAGGGGAGCAGATAGAATACTGCACCCAGGAAAGCACCCCTGAAACAGAGGTGCGTCGGAGCTCTTCTACTGTAGATTACAAGACTTTGGTAGACAGTGGGAAGAAACTTCAGGATGATGGAAAGCTACAGGAGGCATTGAACTGTTTCCTGCAAGCTCTTGACATCAGAAATGGTGATCCTGAAGTTATGCTCCTGACTTTAAACCTGTACAGACAGCTAGCCCAGAAATGAAGCAGCTGTTGTACCTTTGGTAAGTATTTGTCTTATTAAATGCCTGTCTGAACTACACTGTGATTTGAGACAGAATGCTACCAAATGCACTTCTTTTGTGGTGGCTGAACAACTTCAGCACCTTCTCCTGCATGAGGAAAAGCCCAAAACCCACTTGTCAGGCGCTGGGGAAGGGGCTTACCTGGGGCCTTGCTTCACAGAGATGAAAATGGTTCATGGTGCTGTCTGGTTATTTAATAAAACCTCCTGTTCTTTATGGCTAGTCCTATCTCCAGCTCCCAGCCCTGGCTGCAGTCTCCTGCACATCCTGTCCCAGAGGGTGCTGAGGGTGTAGAAACCCTCCTGCTTCAACCCCTGCACAGCTACAGTTGCTGTTGAGGGGGGTGGAGGCAGGAGCTGTGGAGCAAATGGACCAGCAGCTGAATGGCTGCAAGGTGCTGAGCACCTCTCACCTCCTGGTGGTGCTGGAGGAGCCTCAGAGGCAGCTCCAGTCTGACCTTGTTTTTCCCCATCTCCATTTCCCTGAGCAGCGCCGACAAAGCCTGTTCTGCACAAAGGTAGCAGGAGAGGGGAGAACTGGTGTTGAAGTTCAAGCTGCTTGTCCTCTAACCCTCTTCCCACATAACACCTCAGCTGTGGTAGATGAACCATCTCTCTGGCACAGTAGCCACAATGATGTGGTTCATAGCTTGGAACCATGAGAGCTTGGCATCAGAAGAACCTTGCAGTGGTTTTCAGAGTGCTCAGCTTGTCTGCCCTGCCCCTCTGCTGCCCTGCTGAGAGAAACTCAGCTCATCACTGTGTCTGTCTTCCCTTGGGACAATACAGCACTGAACTTCAGTGCTTCCTCATGTCATGTACACGTTTGGTGCCTACCAGGTCTGCCTGCTGCCCGAAAGAGCAGGGTATACCTTCACACCTTGCTCAGGTCTGAGAGATGAAACTGGTCTGCTGAATGTGACTCCTTTATGCTAGGAGAGATGGCAAACACAAACCATCATGTGGTTGTTACAGGAGATGTGCCAATGCGCCTCTGCTACAAGGTAGAACAAAGCTCTGGTAGCCTGGAAACAAGCAGTTTATTAATAGAGCATCCCTTAAATGAGGCTACATCTGCTGGGGTGCTGGGGAAAGGCCTGGCTGCCGTTCTTAACAGAACACTCATGAACCAGAGCTCTGCAGTTGTTTGTGGGCTCTTTGTGCTTAACCCTAACCCTTAACAAGTTAACACCCTGAAACTGAGGGAGGAGAAAGACCTGCCCTGGTTTTGGTCTAGCCTCATCCTTGTATATGATCTTGGGAAAGGCCTTTCTGTGTTTGTTTGGTGTTTTCCCCCAATCTCCAAGTATTCGAACACTGCACGATGCTCACCAGCAAACAAAGCCAGAGTCCACTGCTGGAGCTCTACTTCAGGAAGGGGTCCCTGTGCTGGGATATGGATTGCCACGATCCAAATGACCTGCAGGGCTGCCTCATTCACATCAATCACAGAATCCCAGCTTGGTTTGTGCTTAAAGCTCTTCCAGCTCCAACCCCTGCCTTGGGCAGGGACCCCTTCCACTGGAGCAGCTTGCTCCAAGCCCCTGTGTCCAACCTGGCCTTGAGCACTGCCAGGGATGGGGCAGCCACAGCTTCTCTGGGCCATCACCCTGTGCCAGCGCCTCAGCACCCTCCCAGGGAACAGCTTCTGCCTCAGAGCTCAGCTCAGTCTCCCCTCGGCCAGGTTAAAGCCATTCCCCTTGACCTGTCCCTGCAGGCCCTTGTCCCAAGCCCCTCTACAGGTTTCCTACATCCCCTTTAGGCACTGGAGCTGCTCTCAGGTCTCCCCTTAAGGAGCCTTCTCTTCTCCAGGCTACCCCAGCCCAGCTCTCTCAGCCTGGCTCCAGAGCAGAGCTGCTCCAGCCCTCACAGCATCTCTATGGCCTCATCTGTACTTGCTCCAACTGCTCCATGTCCTTGTGCTGCTACCCCAGAGCTGGAACATGCCTGCAGGGGGGAAGTCTACCCAGAGTGCAGCAGAGGGGAAGCATCCCCTCCCTTGACCTGCTACTCATGCTCTGTGGGTGCAGCCCAGCACATGGTGGGGTTTTGGGCCACACTGCACATGGCTGGGTCATGGAGAGCTACTTGTCACCCACCACCAAGCACATCACACTGACACATGCACTGCACTCTTAGTAGGAGGTGAGTGCAGGAAGCAACAAGCATTTAGTGGCTTTTCTCACACAAGCATGAGTTATGCAGCGTCTTCCACTGCAGCTTTGAGCTGGCAAAGATGCAGCTTTAGGTATGGGAAACTGAACTTGGGAGGATTTCCCCTCCCCACTGCTGCTCTGCCAGGGCACTGGACCTGCAGCTCTGCAGGGTGACCACTGTAAGCCTGAACACCTCCTCCAAGTGTCACTGTCTCCACAATGGCAAAAGCAAGAGGCTGGCCAGTCAGGAAAAGCAGAGCACAGAGCTCTTGCTTCACCTTCTCCAGGGAGTGTTCTGGCTCTCTTGGCAGAGCCCTGCTCTCTGCCACCTCTAATCTGTGTCCTGCCATGGCAGCAGGATGGCCGCTGCCTCCAAACAAGCTGCTGGTAACCACAGACTTGCTCCAGGGCTGCGGTGTCTGGGAAGCTCTTGGGATTCAAGCAGCCAATACAGTCATAGTCACTCACATTTTATTTTCTGCCTTCCACCATGATAATGTGGTACCCAAACTTTGTTTTGACGGGGGGGTCTGTATACACCGGCTTATCCATGCTGCTCACAGGCAGGGCAAACGCTGCTTCCTGGAATGGTCCCACCATGGAGCCTCTGGTCATCCAGCCCAGGTCTCCCTACAGAAAGGAACCGTGAAGGTTAAGCTTTGAGGCTGTCACTGCCGCAGCAGCCGCCTGGGCAGCAGGGAGGGGGGTGGTGGAAACCTGTCCCAAAACCTGTTCTGGCAGCATCTGCCCCAGCAGCACACACACTGTGAGGCAGCACAGGGCTGGGAAGAGCTCCTCACCCCGGCCTGCCTCTCAGCCAGCACATCTAAAGTCCTGCTGCCCCGGGGGCTCCTGTGCCTCAGACCTGCTGCAAACAACCATTTAGCCCTGAATTAACTCTGCCCCCACCAGTGTCTGCTCAGGACTGTGCCCGCAGCTGCTGAACCATACTCCTGAGCCCCAGCAGCACCTTCTCGGGGCACGCAGCCATCGGCGAGCAGAGCAGACCCAGTCCCGTCCGTCCCCCCCCCCCC